>VBVR01000657.1:0-44106 GCA_011638315.1 Tetramorium parvispinum | reverse complement strand
ATCGTACCTTTTGCAGCATGTTACAAAAGAACTTCTAATTCATTAATTCGTTATTAGTGAAAGGATTAACATGTAATAATAGGTGCCTTAAATATCAAACTACAATTTCCAACGTTTATTTGCATTCCAAAAGGTACCAAATGTAAAATATAACCTAAAATAGCTTAAGTGGTACGCATTTGGCAACTCTCCCCTACGTTGATCAAAATTATATGAATAATTCAAATTCGCCAAAAATATAATTTTGCAACTTTATCGCGTATCCATTTCTGTCTCTTGAAGCAACTATGCATGAAACATGCTGTGTGATTATTCGATCAACGATGAAACGGTCATCACGAAACCCAATAGATCGAGAAAAGCACGAGATGGGGCAGGAAAAGAGAATAAGGTCGTTTATAATCGATACACGGAACAGAACCTTCCGGCAACACTGATAATCGGCGGTAATCTTGTAGCAACGGTGATAATCAGCGAGAAACACGTGTCTGATTTCAACAGATGAATCTTGCATTTGCTTAAAAAGTAGTTTGCCTCGACACAGTAATACTACGGCTATAACGCAGGCACGAAAATGAACTGCATATATATATTTTTTTGCTTCATCTAAATTGATCCTGTGATTTTTTCCATTAATTGCAAATTTATAAATGAAACTTAATATTTACTAAATTATATTTTGCTTTGCTTAAATAAAGAAAATATTATGATTAATGATATAAAAAAATTGTTTTATAAGATATAATTATAATTATATTGAAAAATAAAGTTTTGCTGGCTATTCACACTCTCCGGAATTGATTCGCAAGACCCCTATCTTCGCTGTTAAATAACTCCGCATCTATAGATACCTCGACATTAAAACAAGCGCCGTTTCTTTTACATTGACCTCTAGGTATCTGTGGTTGAAAGGATATGTGGGACACTCTATGTTTATATTTGTACTACTAATGTCACTCGAAATTGAATCTTATGTTTTACATAAGGTTAAACATGCGAAGAAACGTACTAAAACGTGTTATTTCAAAGTAAAGAAAATATTCAAAAATCGAAAAAAATGTCCCCCATCAAAAACATAATTTTCCTAAGACAAGACTTATTAATTCGCACTTATGTAATCAATGGAGATTGAAACAACGGATAATTATGAAGAAACGCCAAGATAGAATCTTTCAGATCGGTCGAACATGATCGCCTTTATGAAAGCCACTCTAGAATCGATGGTTCATCTCGTGCGCCGATCTGCACGGATGTTCCGGCAGATGATTTGTTCTTATTAATCGACTCGGGGCCGGTGTGAACTGTTTAATGATTTTTTTAATAAACTTCCGGGCACTTTGTACCACGTCCTGAAGATCGTTGTACCGTGTATGCACGGGAGCCAACGCGGCGCATAATCTTTTATTACACTGTGTGATGACCTTTCCTCCGTAAGCTAGTAATGCGCTCTATCAGTGTATATAAAAGGACGAGCACGATGCCAGTGAACCACCTCCTCCTCTGCCCGCGTACTACCCTCATACTCGCTCTTTCTCTCTCTTTCTCTCTCTTTCTCGTCCAAGTCGGGCAATGGAGAATTATTTTTTGCGGCATTTATAGAACGTGACTCGCACGCCGGCTCATACTGAGCGAGGCGTACGATTAATAAATATAAATCAATCGGCGTTATAAAAGGTGCCCATTCGAACGCAACGGACAGCGAGGAAAAAAGCTTTTCGCAGGGTAACAGCGCGTTGAAATTTTTCCCAATAACCATCCGATCGGTCGGACCGGCCTCCGATTTCTCATCGGCACGGTGCAAGTGCATTCTTCGACAGTAATGTCGAAACGCGCGGCGTAGATTTTATTTCGAGTGCAACGCGATACATACCGAGAGGCAAAGCCATTTTCGCGATACTAAACGCGAAATAACATCCTGAAAGAATCTGAACTGTCTGCCTGAGTCATCGAAACTCTCGTCAGTTATAATGTTTATTGCTAGTTCTCATGAAATTATTTAAATATTTACAGAGAGGTATTTTGTTCAAATGAACAAATTCCTACGACTGAATTCTATTTATTAATAAATAAGCTCCATATGTAATAAAAAATTATTTAAATACATTGACAAACATATAATATTGTTTTACAGATAAATCTATCAATTTGATATAAAAATCTTCAGGTTTGCATTATTTAACTTAAATATAAAATGTAATTATAACATATAGTATTTTTTCTAAATGAGAATAGGAAAAAATTAAGTCCCAAGTTGTGAATTTTCAACACGACATAGATTTTAATCATGACATAGATTTAGAAATTTAATATACATATATTCAGAGTAAAAGGGTCAAAATATTTCCAAATTTGGCACATTATTACTGATATTTCACTTCCAGTTTCATTTAATTTAATAAATTTATTAGAAGCGATGGAAAAACAGAGCCTGTGTCATATGAGGATATTTTTTTCTTTTACGATATCATCAATGGATGAAAATTTGAACCCGAAAACCACTACCAGTTTTCAGCACGTGACGCTCGCGTGGTTGCTCATCATGACCGATTATTTGACGGGCGCCGGTGTCGAAAAATTCCATCGGTTATACGACTCGCCCAAGGCAATTTCTGGCAGGAAGACGACCTGACGCAGGTTTTTTAGAAAGTGGTGCGCGATAAGCGACACATGATGAGCAAGCCAATCCAAAATAGAAATTAGAAGAGCGCGTTCGCTTGAAAAATTGATTCATCGAGCATGTGTTTATATAAAGTATCTGGTACCTGAATTTAGAGTCAGTCTTTTCTCAGCGAGAATGACACATCTCATGAAATGTTTTTCAACACAAGTTCACATTTAAACATTGCGTAATAATAATAATCCTACAAAAAATATATTATCCAGAATGCTATCAACTATCCCCATTTCGATTTCTCGCGAAATTGTCGCGAACTCGAAGGCTATTCCGTATCACAAATAACTGACATTTATGCAGAAATCAAAATGACGCCAATATTATGAGGAAAGTAAGAATTAAGTAAAGCCTATCGCGACAGATGACATTTAACGATATATTTAACGATATATTTAATGGACGGTTAAATGAATAATCCCGAACTCCGTATTATTTAATTAAACGTGACATATTGGATGTTGCTGACCGAGTAAAATGCTGTTTATTATTTAAAAAAACGAACGTGTTTAGCTCACTCATTGTCCAACTTATGTCACTATGAAGGTTTTTTTTATATCTTATCAACACGTCTTATTTATAACTTTACTTATCACGCTTGTATTTAATTTGACATCTAATACGCATGTATTCAGAGATTCTCGTAAAATATTGTAATAAATCTATTCAAATATTTCGATTCTTTTTTACATTACGATCCAATTCTGAGATCCGATTAGTGATGCATTATTTAACAGTTTATGACAATTATATTATTAGGAAATTATGATTTGACAACTATACATTCAAAAGTATAACGATGTTTCATTTACGTTTTTAATCTTTAAATAAAGATCGAATTATTTTCTCAAATATTCTCAGATTGGTCATTTAGAGTTTAAAGGATGACGCCAAATTAATTGCACAAATGAAATTGTATATGCGTTAATTAAATATCAACTCTATAAAATATTAATTTATAAAATCTTGGAATTTCATAAATAAAATTATAACATTCGGAAGATGCAATTTAAAATCGGCAACCTGTCGTCCATGCACTCGGGAAAGAAGGAAGCGACAATCATGCCAGGACTCGGCAAGGCGGAAGGACGAGGAGAAGGAGAAGGAGAAGGAACCGGTTGCCGGTTCTCCGTGCAGTCAGGAAGAACCAGACGAGGGTGAGAGGCCGATATTACGCAATCACGCACGGGCCACAAGCCGCGGGTTGTATGATGGAAGACGGTTGGATAGGAACACGTATACGTTTACGCAGGTAATATTAATGGAAATCTGTACACAATGACTTTAATATTTATGACATCGGTAGAACGTAAAATTTTAAAAATTATCACTGAATGTTTCCGTGTAAAATTATATAAATTTAAATTTTTTATCTAAAGATTGAAAACTAAACATAAGCTAAAAGTAATTTTAGTTGACAGCTTTGAAATAACTCTGATTGCATTCTAAAATTTTAAAACTAATCGAATATTTTTATTTACTCGAATATATATTTCGATAATTATAGAATATAACATTATTGACAATCTCAAGAATTGTGACAATACTCTAATAGAATATGTTAATATTATATATATGTCATAAATTTCTTTCAATAAATTTTTAATTGCACATATAAGAGAAAGATGAAAAACATATATAAAAAAACTTAAATTTTCATTTAATCTTTAATTATTTGGAGCACGAGTATAATATTCCGCAGCAGTGCATGAGCAGCTAATTTGAAAAAAATCTAAGGACACAAAGGATTATTACGAGCCCTTCTCCGATTATCCTAATAATACACGTCCGAATATAATTACGTCGCTATTGCATAACATAATAACTTTAATTACAACCTGAAATGTTTTTATTGCCGCGCTAATTACGGTAATATATCCGTTATATACGTTCTTGTAATCTTAAGTGTGGTAGACTTTTAATTACGCCAGAGATAGCATATATTTGTTAGAGTGTTCAATCGCGAATAGTTATATTGTGTAACGTTAGCAAGTATCACGTAATACCTGGGATCTATCCATATTCACGCACGAATCTTAAATAACAAGCGAACGAAATCATTTATGGAAGACAATGAAAAACACACAGTCCGGAAACGCTTTCTTTCCGAGTTGCAATCATTTTTTGTTTACTATAGAATTTGGCAAGAATATCTGTCAAAGTTATGAATACTTAATTTCCGTCTATTAAAAATAAATAATAATAATACTTGAGCGATCACAGATAGAATTTCATTAAAGGGAATCAATGTGCGCGATTATTAATTTATTTAGTTTAAAAATTAAGATAATGTTCATCAAGAGGGAAATTTATTGTAACATTGGATGAGCAAATATCCACATATTGTATTTTGTACAATAATAATTCAAAGATAATTGAGGTGTCGCAACTAATAAATTGCACATTATATTCTATTGAGTATAAAGCAAAATAAAAATTTCCGATCTAGGGTGATCTATTTATTAGAGTCGAGGAAGGTCACTTATTCTATATATTTCGCCAGATTTTTATTAAAGGTCTATATCTGTCCTGAGCGTTATCGTGTCTGACCTGCGCTGAAACCCCTCAATTACGCCCGTTCTGAAATTAGAGCCACGCGTCGTATGCGTACACTTGCGAGAATGAGGCATGAGCGTTCCTCTGGCAAAGTAATTTCGCGATGCAGCGTAAGAGCGTAATTTCCCTTTCAGCGTGAATGAGATTAAAGCGTGGCGCGCTGAATGCGTGGGCCGCTTCTCTATAATGGAGCCGCGGCGCGTGTCGGTGAATCGATCTCCAAGAGGGTAACTTCTCTTTTTTTTTCTACGTCGCGTTAATAAAAAGCGACTGCATATTATCGTCGATTACCTCTATTTTATTACGGATATTCGAGAACGTACCTGATCGGACTAAAGGACGGTGTGTTTGCGTGAGCAGTAAAGAGTATCGGATCTTGCAAGATCTATATTAATCGGCTGTAGCAGCATCTATTCTGAATATCGAACGCGAGTCTTTAATAAGAAAAATCGTTGTGTAGCAGAGTTTGTTGTATATATGTATATATAAAATAGTAAATTATACTTATAAATATTCCACTACTCTCATCTGAACGTAGACAGAAAATATGATACAGAGAAGATATTTGAGAATCGACATTTTCCCTGAGGAAACATTCATTTTGAATATCACGAAAGGAACGCTACGCGCTCATTTCCCGCCAATTCCACCTCTACACACAAACACAGATATATTGTGGAGAGTCTAAATATATGCATATGCGTGTACGTTTGATATTTGAAGTACACTTTGTGCCGAGGCCGAAATATCTATTGTTCTGATTAAACTATGCGGTTCAGTCGACATTTACCCACCTTTAAAATCATTGTGAAAATTACAATCACGCATTAAATTAATTATAGCTCATTTAATTCAAATTTCAACTTTGCGCTTCTATTGCGTTTCAAAAATAACACAAGAAGAAAGCTGAATATTAATAAATTGTATTGTGATTAATCATTTATACATTCATACGAATGCCGTGTGTATCCACGAATATAATTAGGAAGATTTTAAGAAAATAAATGGAGTAAAATTTGTCGCTCATCGTTCAATTAACCCTTCAGTAGGTGCGTAGGGTGTATTTTTATACTCCAGACTTTTATTTTTCTTAGATTTCACATAAGCGTTCTGAACGCATTTTAGTATAGAATGAATTGTTAACAAAACGTTAAAATTAAAGGTCCGATTTGTTTATATATTCTAAGATAAATACAATAATGAATAATATTAAACAAAAAATGAAAAATAATAATTATTATTTATATTATAACGTGTAGTGTAATTTTTACCCCACGCGTCTTCTTACGTTTTAAATTTTGACGCGCCCACTGGAGGGTTAATAATACATCATTTTCCATTAATTGATATTACAAAAATGATGAAGCCGATTAATAGCAGGAGCATTTCTATTTTTATCGCTAATCTTAAAGGAGCGTTGTCACGTGCTAAAGACAGCTAAGGACTTAACAGCTGATTGAAAAATCACAAGGAGTATCGAGTGTAAAGAACTCAATCGATCGGGCGAGATCATGAAAACGGCGATGAGACGAGTCCTCGTATCGGCTGGAGGATTCTGTTGTCCGATGCGTCGCCTATACCTACATCGATTAATAAAATGCGTAGGCGTCAGTGTTGCGCGCGTAGGCGCCGCGTACGAATGTGCGTACATGTGTGCGCGAGCGGTATCGTCGAGAGACGGTAGCGCGGAATCGTTTCGCGGAATGGAAACCGGATAACTGCCGCTTTCAATGCGGCTTCGATCCGAGCGCCGGCGATTACCAGCGCGGCGAAACTATCCACCGTAAAACGATCGGCGCATAAAATCACAGACGTCGTTAACCCCCCGGTTAACCATCGCCGCGACCCGTCGACTTTTCATTCATGCCCGCCGGCGGCGGCGGTGCGAATTAATTCGGCAAAACGCAGCGAATCGATCGTGGCGGATTGGATTAGCGAGTAAGGCGAAATGGCAACGCGTGAGCGACGAATGCCCACGAATCCCTCGTGTTGTCGTGATTAGCGTGACATCGCGCCGAAATCGATCTAATTGATTAAGCAGGATATTCAGCGTGAATCAGTCATTACTCGTATTATAACCGTTTCTTGTAAGGACTAATAAATCGAAAATTCGATATGATTTTTCTCGAAGAAAATAAGTCTTCTCGATTAACAATGATCGATAAGTTTTATATATATTTCCTCTAAATCCATTGAAACAATTTTCGCAGAATTTTATTTAGAAATATGGACATTTTTATTTCCTAAGTTAATTTAAATTTCTCCATTATATGGTCGGCTTTAAAGGAATAACCTTTAGCAGGACTAAATTCAGGATCTATAATATCGTTTATGTTGCTCTATTTTTCCTTTCGAATGTCACGTGTATTAAATGTCGTTTAAAGGTATCTAATTTCGATCTGCTATATCGTTTTCTGACTTTATTCATAAATATCTTTACGGTTTTTTTTATAAAAAATATAAAACGGTAATATATTAATTAGGATTGGTTAAAGTAGTAATAAATTTTGATATCCTAATCAACTCAGTTAGAAAGAATATTACTTCATAAATCTTGCTTTTAAGGAGACGCGAAAAATAATCGGTAATATGAAATTCATAAAAGCGTTCTTGATTTTTTATTTTATCTTCGTTCCGACTGAAATAGAAACTCTTATTCTTATGAACAAAAATTTAATTTCGACATTTTTAGAATACATTCTTCTAAAATAAAAATTATTCTTACAAGCTTTCTTGTTATTATCGTAGTATCTAACAAGAACGCGTTTGCGATCACACCGAATAAAAAGGATCTAAAAAAAAAATTTTATTCCTTCCCACGAATAAAGTGCAATATCAAGTACCGTGAGGTTCTCCGTATCCGAAAGGAAAGGAAATGCACGGTCGAAGGTGCGATATGATTTAACGGCAATCATTACGTTTATTGTAGTATCTCTCTCTTTCTCGCGAGCGCGCGCGCAGCCTCCCCTCGCCTGCATAATTCGATCTGAAAGAAAGTCGATGCATGGCGTTGATTCATATTTTTTGACGGCCCAACTGTCGTGGTCGTGCCCCACACTTTCCCACGTCTATATCACAGCTATATTGAGCATTATAGGCGTTTTAGCATCCGCAAGATGCATTTTCTGAAAACATGGTGTATTTTTCAAGAATCGTGACTAGGATCGTAACAAAAAAATGGGCAATAATTGTCAGCTGGCGCTCGTCTGGTATCCTCAAACACGATGCTAAAGGATGAATATTCTCCCGTTATTTAAAATGCCGCTTACACGTTTGCATTCGCGGCGCTTACGTTGCGATTTTTAGAAAACAGAAAACAGAGAAATTTATAAACAACACCGCATGCCTAAAGGATTATTATCCCGAGGTAAAATAAATCTTACTGTATCCTACTCTATTCTCTCTCTTCTCTCTCCTCTTTCTCTCTCCACCGTCCTCCGTTATCGCTCTAGCTCGTTCTCTCTCCGGCTCGATAGATCGGAGAACGATGGGCGATTAGCGCCGCGTGTGAAAGGGAAAGCGAGTGGTCGACTTCACGGAGGAGGACGATCGACCCGACAGCATGGCGCGGTACACGGCTCGAAACGACTCTCTCCTCCGTACGTAACGCGCGTTTGCCGTCTCTCCCGCGCTCTCTTCCATCCGCGCGTCTCTCCTTTTTTTTTCTCTCTCTCTCCCTTTTTCTCACTGCCAGCCGTCCGCCCTCTCCCGCGCGCATTTGTTGACGCTTTTTACGGCACACGATTCGAAAATCGATGAATGGATAATTTGTCGGGCAGAGCCAAGCGGTTTAGTTTTTGAGATCCTTCAAGATCGTTGACGCGACTGATAGGAATAATTTGAAATTATATGAACGTTTAAATGAATGAATAAATAGTCGCAAAACTAAAAATGCAGAATACGCTCGGATATTCGGATAAATTTTAATATTCCATTCAAGAGCTAAAAATTGTACAATTTTAATAAATGCGGCTTTGTCAGTTGAAAATAAATACTTTATCTCATGTGGGACGTTTTCATTCGTGAGTAATGAGCTGCATGTGTTCTGCGTCCAAGATTAACGTTACCAAAAGATAGATTTACCACAATTATACAAATTGCAGCTTTTTTATTAAAATATGAATATAAGCTGCTTATGAAATATGGAAATATTAAAATTTAGACTGGACATCGACTGTCTTTTGATTTTTTATAATTATTCACGAGCCTAATAGAGTAAATAATATAATCATTAATTTTTTTAGTACGTTTTACGTAGTTTTCACCGAATATTAGATTTTCATTGTAAATTTTGTCATTCATTATAGTTATGCAATATTTATCATTGATATATTTAAATTTGTCACATTTTAAAAATATTTAGTGGTAAAAACTGTGACAAAAAAGATTGAGCTGGAAATAATATAGCAGAAAAAATAAACAAGCTTCTTTAAATAGTTTTGGAGAATAAAAACTGTTCGTAAACGCATTTCTTAATTACATATGTATATATTCTTGCAAGTAAGTTAAGTTATTTTAACGCAATTCGGCGTACTCTCGTCGTAGCCGTGCGATTCGCTGTGAGACCGCTGGAGCGAGCCGCAAGAAAAATTGTGAATGAATCCGGCGTAATTACAAGGTTGAGATTTTATAGACTGGATTACCATACTTGCGTTATGTAGAACCATGCAAATACTGCGAGAAACCATTCATTATAATTGGCTTCACTATGATTAATGGATGGTATTACGGGGTGAAGAATTGTCGGATTCATTACAGCTCATAATCAGTCAGTTTACATTTTCATAATATATGCAGTTGCAACATTAAACTCTTCTCTTCGGTCGAGTATATCGGTATATCGGCTCGATATATCGACTTCTCGTGTACGGGAATAATAATAAGCAGCAATTTTCTCATCGGGCAAAGCGGCACTTCTCTCAAACTTATTAACTTTCCGTGCACGCCTAAACGAGGAATTAAATAAAAATTATATCCTGTGGTCAAATTGAATTATCCCCTCTCGCGTAACACATTTGTCATAGAATATTTCCATTTCTTAATTACGTTTTATCTACTAGATGTCTCGTGCGCGAATACACGATACTCGTTCCGCACTTACGCGGAAAAAGCGTCGACGCGTCGGAGTTATTATTTACATTGCACGACACGTATGTCCCGGTGTTTTCTGTAATTTGCTTTGCGACGCTATCTCCATCGGCGATCGATCGATCTCGCGGCGTGTACACGCACCGCGGATCGCGATTGCTCATACACGGATGTATAGGGATGCGGGCTTGCCGACATATACGCGCGCACGCACACGCGAGAGGAGCCGCAAGGATGAAAGCACGAGTTTCGCGCGCGTACCTACATGCATCTCGCTGTTTCCGCGTTGCTATGCTAATGAGAGAGCGTCGCGATCGTCGAAGACGGCTATCCTTGGACGGACTTCTAGCTCGCAACGTCAGAGATTCGAGCTTCGATCGCATTGAAATCGAAGATGTTCCCGTTGAACATGGAAGGTAAGCGTGATCCACTCTTTCTCTCTCTCTTTCTCCCCCCCCCTCTCCTCTTTCTCTCTTTTTCTTTATCTAAATAAGGATTCGACAACTGGTTCAACTATAAACAATACGAAATTTTATTTAAATAATTATTGTATATCAATATGTATTATATATTCAATTTTTTATCAATCTATTAAACATTCAGTTAAAACAAATGTTTTTTGTTACTTTCGTTCTTTTTATCTCTGTTAAAATTACTCGATAAATTTTTATTATTACTACGTTCATCGATGATGCAGAATAAATTTACGGGATGTTTAACGTAAGAATAATGCAAATGGTCCGAATGTCGGAAGGTAAAAATTTCGGGATATTATTAAGTCGAGTACAAATTAGTTTGATCACTCTTAATTTCATCCGGCAATGTTGTAAAAAGACGAGAATGAACGAGCCATAAGATTCTCAACACAACTTATGACTGTACAAACCTTGCGTCTCATAAAAATTTAATGGTCTTTTTAATAGGGTGACTATGCTAATGTAGGAGCAGCCGAAAGATCGAGTTTATCCTTGAACGAGATTCGCACTGGGACACGTGACACGTCGACTTGAGTTTTGTGTCCATTAAAGAAGATTTTGTCGACGAAAAAAGAAACAAGATTTCTATTCAATCGTAAAAAAAAAAGATTGATTTGATAAACATGACACAATATCCGCAAAAAAAATATTAAAATATGACGTAAGCGAAAATGTATAAAATGCAGTCAAATGCTATAAATTAAAAAAAAGCCTTATGCAACAAGGCATTTTTCGATTCGGCGCGCGTTACTCAATCAATATTTTACTTAAACAGTAAACAGGAAAATTTAATATGTATTTAAATATATATAATTTCATACATATTAAATATGTATGAAAAACAAAAAATTACTACTACGACGTACATTATAATTATTATTTTGATTTATCAAAACTCATAATAAACATCGAAATATAAATATACATCTTTTCTAATATTCGCAAAATATATGTTACGTATTAATAAGACCATATTAATATAAATATATTTTGTTAGAAGAGTATACAAACTTTAAAATGATCAACAAAAACTATATAGAGAGGAGATCTTCAGGTTATTAGATTCCTCCACTACGAGTGTGCGGGATTAAGAGGCGTATGCTAGAAGACACGTGGGTCTCAAGTGTTCCACTCAACGACACTAAGACGATACTAGAGGTGGATGGATGCCGTATGATCGAAATCTCTCGTGAACATAACGAAATATAATCGCAGATATGTGAAATCTGCTCAAGTGGCATTAGTCAAGTATCTATCTAATTCATCGTCGTTTTATTAGTACAAGTTAATTTCGTCGTATCCCAAGAAATGTTATTACGATCATTTTAGAAGAGCGATCTGTTTTTAACGCTATTGAGAGAGTTAATTCTGCGCAAGTAATTCTTGCAGCTGAATGGTCGTGATTTCGCTTTTACGTGACCCAGAAGATCTCGCGGAGGATCGTTAGTCGAATTGAAATAACACATGTGAGAAAAGAAATTTGTAAAAATAAAAAAAAAAGACGTTGAAAAATTATTCGTATAACGCTGAATTTTATTTGGCTTCCATTCCTTCTCAAACAGATAAGACATAAAAATCCAGTTATCATAAAATACACATATTTCTTTCCTTAATATATAGTTTTGCCTATTAATGAATCTTTCATCATCTATTAGCGGAGAACCAAGAATATCCATATTCCACTTTCGTGACGAAACATGGCTATCGCATCCTTAATTCGTGATAACGTTACGTGTAGTCACTTAATGCTGAGCGTGTATGTGTGTGCGTGCATATGCATGAGAAGAGGGATGAGCGTAAAAAGTGAATCAAGTTCTGCACGTTGAGGTGCAACTTCCGGATTTCGGCACGATCGGATCGACTCGGTCGAATCCCGATACCGTCCCGCGCGAGTTGGGAGGCCATCGCTCGCGCAAGTGTTTCGCCTGGCGTCGGTTTTCTCTCCCTAGAAACGGTCTCGCTTCCCGGTAGGCAGCGCAGTCACGATTATAATGCCATACAGAGAATCGACGCCGAGTCGTGGGGTCACACGCGGGGTCGCCGTCGGGTTGCAAACCCCCATCGGGTGCGACCCGCGAGGAGAAGGAAGAAGAATACGCTCCCCACCCCCTCCGTCTCACCTCCACCTCCTTTGACCCGCGCTCTCACCCTCTATCGCCTCGTGGGAGAGTCGATATACGACCTGCGAGCAACGTCGCCGTCTCCGATCTGCACAAAGTCGTTAACGAGTCTCCTCGTTATCTTTAGCGCTTAGTTTTATACACGTGTGTATGTACGTATATACGTACACACACACACACATACACAGGTAGCCATATACACGTGCGTTGCTCACCTAGACGGCCGGTTATAAGAGAACGGCGGAAAGTGGGAGGGACGGGGAACGCGAGGGGAAAAAGAAGAGTTCAAGAGAGAGAGAAAGAGAAAGATGCGCTTGGACACGAAGCTGGAGAACCGCGGGAAGGTCGTTCTCTCTCCCCTTCCCTGCCCTCTCTATTTTCCCCCCTTTCACCCCGCCATGGCCGATCCTCAAAGACATACAGGTACTTTCTCCCATAGTTTTTCGGTGCCGTCTTTAACATGCATAGAGACCGACGACGATGATGACGGTGACGACAACGACGACGGCGTAACACCTACCAGTTGTATATGCAGGCCGGTTATTACGGATTGTTTATTCCCTTTGGAATCTTATTCGTCACTCTGGAATTTAATTCAAACTGGGAATTTATAATTTGTATAATAATCGTAGTAATTCGGGAGCAGTCTAAAAGAATCCTTGATTTTTTGAGGAATTTTTCGGTTCAAATTTTGAGTTAAAGTACAGAAATATTTGATACATAATAAATAATAAAAACAAACATGTAATAGAATATAGGAATAAATGTGAACTTTCGTTTTCTTTAACAGATTAAAGAGAAAATTATAATACTTGTTTGGTTTCGCAAAAAATGTGGCAAATTTTTTATTCTCTTAATATGATAATATATAAAATAAAAAAATTTACGTTAAAAATGGATAAAATAATTCTATACGCTATTCTATTAGTGGAACTGGAATTAAAAATTGTTTGTCATAGTGAACTAGAAAATTAATCGATTATTCGGAAATATGACAACTATATATATATTTTTTTTTCGAAGGATCTCCAATGTTTTTTTTCTACACAAGAATAACGGCGCGAGCTAATACATAATCTTGATTTATGTAATTTATGTAAATACTCAATTCAGACCCGATTTGTCGCTCGGATTCAAGGTGAGCGCATTCTCGTATTATCGCATTCTCAAATATTCAGCCTCGTAATCTACACGGATATTGCGTGTTTCAGAAGAAAAAGCATCGTATCATATAAAAATGTATCCGATTACCATTCAGTTCTTCGGGCTGGCGATACCTGAATTATGCACACCGCTGCTCGTTTTTAACTTTAGGCCAACTTGAATGATGGAAGCTGCACGCAAACGTAGTTTCGACATGAGCACTTTATTTTTAGACTCGCGGGTTACCCTTATTTTTGGCATGTATCGACACAAGCAATCTTCGCGATACTCAATAACGGACTTTATTTATACGGAATTTGACGTATGACGTGACAAGTTATATTTTCATCGCGAAATTACATTACAGGAAAGCAATGAAAAAAAAAACAATACCATTTTTAAATAATATTTTCGCATACTTTTTAAGATTGGTATTCGGTATAATTTAACATTTACAATAATCTCTAGAAAAAGTGACTGATTGTGAGATGCGATATCAAGTATATTGCAATATTCAAGAACCTGTCGATTTCTTCACGTATCTCTACTCGACTGTGAAGAACAATGATACCGAGAGCAAATTGCCACGGAGAAGAGGATCAAAACTTTACGTGTTGCGCAAAGCACCTCCGCCGGTGAATTTTTTCAAAAGAGGGGGCGTTTTAAGATTTCGTTACGCCATCGAGCAATTTCACTGATTTACGATCCCTTCTCTCTATCGCTCGTACGACCGATCATCTAGCAGAGAACAAAAGGATCTACCACACGGTCGTTACTACTAGCCGAAGACGCAGCGAAGAACATCTAGTTGTTTATTACTATTTGCATAAAATCGTACAATCTACGTGAATCATACGCAGATTTAGAAAATTTTTACTATATGTTGTACAGTGGAAAAAATAGATCTTTAGAAAGGTATAATTAATTCATACTATTTACATTGATGTTTTTTATTTTACTCTATAGCAAGTTATCTCGAATCTTTTGGGAAAATTATAAATCAAAGAGAAAAAAATAAATAAAAAAATCTAGAAATATCCCTAATATATAAATTAAAATTTATTAGTAAATATATAAATTTATAAATGTGCGCTAATGAATTTTCTCAATATATAATAAATATCTCAAAGTTTACCGACATCTCCTGACGAAAAACTTTTAATAAAATTTTTTTAGAAAATTTCATGACTATAATATGTAGAAAAATATTTATTTCTTGTTTCGAAGATTCGGATTCTGAGGTGAAATTTTTCACAATAAATTCTTTAAAGTAATTTAAATGATGCTTATTAGCATCAAAAAGTTAAATCATCGATTTAAATATGTTGAATTTACTATTCTAATGGAAAACTGTGTCTCAAGACTGACAAATAATTGACGCGCAGTTTAAATAAAGAAAATATATAAATTCACGCAAAAATAACATTAAGCTAAAAAGATTCAGCTTAACCAAAGATGGCATAACATCCTATAGCTATTTATTTGTAAGAAAAATATTTATTACAAACCTGTAAAAGGAATAAAGGTAAAGATTAATAATTTGAGTTTTCTTAAATCACTTTCTGCGAAGTTTACACTCAGTACTTGTATTGTCAACTCATCGCGATTGATTCTACTTCAACGGAATGCAGTACATCGACTTCGGTTATTGAAGAAGCGCGGAAAAAAAGCGAAGATTGTGAGAGCCTGCACGTAATACCGGGTTTCATTGTGTTTGACAGATGACTAATGCAGAACTACCGCGACGGGGACGCACGGGCACCGGTTGGAAGCCGAGCCTACAAAGTCGTTAACAACGTTGCTTGGCCTTGGTCAAGAGTTGTTGGTTAACGGATCGGGAGGGACTTTTTTTTCCGTTTCCGATATCTGCTTCCTGCTATCTACTTTGTGGCTCCTGTACGCGCTTTATCATTGTCTTCGTTGCGTTTTATCTCGCATCGGTCGTATATTAATAATATCCCCCGCATGTGTCTCTTTCTCTCGCCGTTTAAGCGCGTGTCGGGACCTCTGCGAATTTTCCCTCGCCACACAAGCGCGATCCCTTATCGATCGCGTGATTTATTTTCGCGCGCGAATTTCGCACGGGCTCGTCTTGCGAAAATGCAAACACGTTTCTTTTGACACGTTTTAGCGCAGCTGCTGGAAAGTTCCACCTTTCTAGAAATATAGAACAGTAGCAGTAATATGAAGACTTTAATACGTTGCTCCTCGATCTCTTATATAATATCGACAGCATATCTATTTTCCGCACAATGTAAAGCCAAACTGGTTTGACACGCGTTAACCCATTTTCTCAATAGCTAATACCCAATATTTGGTATCGCAGATATATAGATATCATTACTGCATTAGGGCAAAGTTTATACAAAGTTTATAATCTTACATGGTAAAACGCGCGCGCGATAATAACAAACAGATTGTAAAAGAAGGTAATTTGCAAAGTAATATTCGTCTTTTCAACATGGTTGCGATAATTAGCAAGAAAAGACACGTACGTAATTGTCTCTAAATGAAGTTTTTATCGCCGTTTAAGGACTGCACTTTTCAGAAGAAACGCTATTTGTACGGAAATATTGCACGCAACATTAAAGATAGAAAACACTTATAACTGTTTATATCGCAAAGGACAGGTTCTTACCGTGCTTTCTTGAGTACAGAATGTCGGCGTAAAGCAGATAAGATGTCAATGCGCGTTTATTAATTCCGCTCGTAAAACACCAATGGGGAAAACAAACGGATAAAAGGTTGTCCAGGTAGCGTGTGTTCCCTCACGCGCGCGATAGTCCACGTTTGCCGCGTTAGATATTCCGGGAGCCTGGGGGGTACGCGTTTTCGCAACAAGCGTGTCAATTATCTTATCGATTTATCGTACATGAATCGCGCCAGACGATTAGGCCTAACCGCACCTCCGTTTCACGGCGCGGCCCCAGAAAAAGCCGTGTAATTAACTTCTCACTCGTATTTTCATTGCAAATTTGGTTTTTCGCATATCGGGCTGCATATCGCGAACGTTTATTTCTTATGATATTTGTTTTCATAATTAATTGAGAAATGAGTTATAATGCATAAAAATGCCGGATTATTTTTAAAAAATCGATACATTATTCAATTTAGTAGCGTTTAAAATGAATTTTATTAAATTTACGCGCCAAGATCGAATTTATTGTGTTAATTAAGACCTAACGTTGTAATTGGGTGAAGAATCGAAACGATGCTTGAATACTTTACACGCATTAGTCGAAGTTCCGATTAATCACGACACGCAAAACGTTTTGAGCCGTACTTTTCAACGATTGAGCACGAAGTAAAATATGGTCGCATGAATCCGATTCCTCAGCCAATACGATTGGAATACGTTCGCATTATTTCAAGAAACGACTGCGGCGGCGACTGCGGCCTGCAGTTACATTAAGTAACATTACTCGTTCCACCACGCCAATTACTTACGTTAAGTAACCGTAAGAGATTCCTATTTGCCGGCTTCTGATCCTGCCGACAAGCGGAGACAAGCGGTAATTATGCGTTTACGAGGACACGCGCCAGCTCGCTCACCACTTTCATTTCTCTAATTACGACGGAAGGTAGTAGACCTTCTCGCTTTCCGCTTTAGTTCCCCGCCGTCTGAATTTCATAGAAGGAGCAGGAAACTCGTATTTACATACACGCGTGGCTAGGCGATTGTTAGTTCGCAAGACGCGCGAGCGTCTGCACATCCTCGCACAGAATATTGCAAAATCCTTGTTTAAACACGCGTAATGGCGCGAATGACGCGCGTATTAGCGCGTTAGTCTATCCGTTAATGTGCGCCTTCGTGTCGTTGCCTTTGGCATGCCAGTGATCAAAAAAAAGGAAGAAAAAAAAAAGAGAGAAAGAAGCGACTTTTATCCGCCGGCAGAAATGTTAACGGAGGTAATGCGCGTGTTTCCTCAGCCAATCGTGCGAAACATATCATTACTGAATTCCCGGGATTAAATGCGAAAAATCGAAAGCTCCGGCTCATTCATCAAGTTACTCTTTCTCTTTAGTGAACACTTCGTTTATTTATTCGTTGTATAAACGAACGATTGACATTTCGTGCACTGTATATTTTTACTTCTCACTGCTGAAAATCTAAAACAAAAGCAATTTGAAAGAATTGGTAGACATGTTAATGTCCATTCTTCTCGTATCAAAAAATACTTATTCATTATTAGTGTATTCATTTTCACTGTACATTATTATTTGTCACGTGAAATCTGTCAATACTGCTTTCCTTCATTCGGTTTTCTTCTTTTTTTTTCTTTTCGAATAAATTTATCTATTTCGGAATGTCGCTCAAAAAATTTGTTTCATCATAGTTTCTGTTATATAAAACTCGGAAGATCAAGAAACTTTCGATTTTTTAACTCAAAAAGTCAATTTGCACGAAGAATGCAACCCCGTCCTCCGTATGCATAAATCATATCTCTATAATAATTTGGCACACAAATTGCTCACGAATGCGCCCGATATTTCGATCGCGATCGCGGTTTCTCCTCGGTCGAGCAGGCATTCCCATCGCTCGGCGAAGAGCCTCTCGATTAAAGTATCTCTCCTTTTCTACGGAATTGGGTATCCTCGGCGAATGGTGCGCGCGACCTCGCTGTCCTGCGCGTATAGGTCGTTTCACCTGTCACCTGCGCAGGAACGAAAGAGAGAGGACGATCGCTGCGGGCGAAAAAGGAAAGGACGAGCCAATGAGCGAGTAGTCGCAGACATCCCGACTGACCGGAATCGCTCAGCGAACACTCAGCTACGAGACTCATCCGTAGCCGGTTAAAAAAAAAACGAGGTCACACGCTTGAGTTGAGATTAACAGGTCAATATACATGCGCGTCAATCAGAAATTCTCTATGAAATATCTCCACGTTGAATGATTAATTTTCTTTACAGAGAAATAAACATACGACGCGCGCGATTAGCTTTCCTCTCAGGACTCTAAGCCTTCGCATCCGACACAACACACGTGTAAAACGATATATTTTGATATTTTAATTCTATTGTTATGAAAACTAGCATTACATTTGTAACAACTTATCACTTTAAATGAAATTGTCATTATTTTTGTACGAAAATAATAATGGAATAATTTAATAATTCCACTATTGTAATCTGTTGCAACACATGTGTATATTTAATATATTATTATAACAAAACTTTTTTGTAAATTATTTATGAGTAAAAGCAACTTTAATATCACAAACTGTATAATTTTAAGCGTCACGTTACTACAGTGTACTCTCGTTCCGTATTCTTAATCCCTGTTACAGAAGACATTCAAAGTTAATCCGATTTATCTTTCGGTACTTCAGAGTTCTATGCAATGCATTTTATTCGTTATTATTTATAAAAAAACGCTGATATTCCCATAGCGGATTTAAATCAACAGCCGAGAGATGGCAAACTCCGGAAATTAGGTAGCATATCTGACAATGAGTTTACTCGCGTGGGGATATGAAAAAAATATATAGCTGACGCCAAAGCCGGACATATATATGGCGAAATAACATTCTGCATATAATCCGCGACAGTTCGAGGAAGAGCAGTACATTGCATTTCGAAGTTGCGTAGTGTATACGCAAGCACGTCTCGCGTAGGTGTGTAGAAGAGATCGCGGTCATTAAATCGCCACTGGAAATCTAGCGGGATGTGAGTGCAAGGCAGCGATATTCAAATGAATGCAAAACACCCGGACATTAAGCGACAAATTTTAACGATTCCGGTAAGGATTATGATGAAAAGTTGAAGATATTAAAAGATGTGAATGTGCGAATACATGAGTCAAAATTGAATAAATATAATCGAAAGATTGGTAGCAAAAAAATAAGGGAAAGAACAATTCCCTAAGAAATATATGTACTAATAAAAAATGCAAATCTGTCTAACCGAAAGGTAACAATTACATTACGTATGCGATACTATCGCGGGCTTAATAATATTGTTAAAAAAATGCGATATACATATTATTTAAATTTACATTCGGGTGAAATATTAACGAGAAATCTTTTGATAATATCGAATTTTATATATTATGAATATTAAAATAGACATCTCTTCGGTTGCTTCAAATTACTTCATCCTGATGTATCTATCTAAAAATTTTTACGTACCGAAAAAAATTATTTTGTTTATAACGTAATATTTGTAAAACTCCTAATGCGAAATTCCTACAGCGACTATCTTTTCTCACCGGCAAAAGTTGCGCGGTTTATGGCAACGGTTAATACGCCGGAAGTGAGATCTAGACGCTACATATATATTACGGCTTTCTTCGTATTATATATATCTGAATTGGATGACAAGAGCCAGCCGCGAGCCGCGTCGTCCCGTCTGCAGGAGAGAAGCTCTCGAGGCCCTGGTCCGAGCGGCGAGATGGATGGTACCGGGTGGTAGTAAAAGCGCGTTATAACGACAGTGAATAAATATTAGAGTAGGTACACGGGCAGTATTACCATACAATACGCATACCGCGTAGAATCGTTTTGCGGGCCACGCAAGGGTGCGACGCTTGCTGTTGTCGCTCCTAGAACCGTTTTCTGTATTCTCTGTATGTGTGTGTGTGTGTGTGTGTGTGTGTGTCTCTTTCTCTCCTGCCTTCTCCCTTTGATCGCCATTAATCACCACGATCTTCCACCTAGTCCCACGCAGCCACACGGCGTACACTGTACGCGACATCGAAATACCGGAGGAGAGGCCTTCTCTCGGCTAACTGTAAAATAGGACCCCGTGCAACGCGGATATCGCTTATCTCGTAGTGCGCGCTGATCTATATCGACCTCTCGACACCTCTCGGACCGTGCACGGCGTGAACTAGTTTTCCCCCCCAGTATTTTAGCGAGCGCTTAATCGCTCATAATGCTGCCAATGGTGAAAAAATGCTTCGACGAAAAAAAAATTGAAGGGTCAGTCTCGAGTCGCGATTCCAATTTTGTATGTATTATACTCAATATTCGTATGAAAATGTTAATTAACAAAATGTTCCCTATCCTCATGATAATGCAATAATGCATTACCGTTCGACACCGACAGTCTTCTCTCTTTTTTCGGAATTGTATTATATTTGCATCATTTGACATGTACAATTTTTAGCGCCATGGCAATCGTGATAATTACTGTATGCTGCGCGTCTAAAATGTTTACGACGGATATGCATATGCCATGAATCTATATTTTTTATCGTTCCCTTTTATACATAATTACCACCTTCATAATTAAATATCCAGGTCGTGACCTGACTTTTAAATCCCTCTCGGTGCAGTAGTTATTTCCATGGAACTGTACGATCACAAAGCGACGTTAACTCTTGCGAATTACAAGTATCATCGAGTATGGGAATTTAGTCGGAATTTCATTCACATTAATTCATTCCGTTTCACGTCGTGCGAATGCTCTAATAACCGCCGTATTTCATATATGTATAATGCATACGAAGATATTACGCGTTTGGCCGTTTCTTTCACTTAAGAATTTTTCAGAAAGTTCGATCGTCCAGACGCTAACTAAAATTCCAGTCTCGAAATAAAAGCTCGTGCGATCAAGCTCTAAGCGAGATTCAAAAGAGTCGAAAGTAGCGTCATCCGCCGCGGTTGGTCTTTAAGGACGAGCGTAAAGTTTCTAGATGCGAGCGAACGAGCAGAAACGATCGCGCATCATTAGATCCTGTTGGCCTGCTGTCTCGGAGGAACGGCCGACGTAACGTAAGCTTGCATCCCGCCGACGCCGAACGACGGAGACGCGGCGACGTCGGCGCGGCCGCGTCCGACAAGGATGGCCGCAGAGACAACACAAGGCGCGAGAGGAGATCGGGAGGCCGGAGAGTAAGAGCTAGAAGCGCGACGGGGCCGGGAGGGGAGTGGGTGAGCCGACCTCTGACCCGAAGCGCGAGGGGGACCGCGGCACCGTGGCGCATAGCTCAGGCATAGCTCGGGCATAGGCACACAAGCGCGACTCGCCCGCCTTTCACTTCGCGAGGAGACGAAGGCAAGAAACGTACATAGATAGAGAGACGGTCGGGGAGTGCCCCGCCGCGCACTCTATTATCATATTACAGCCGATTCGCCGCCGTCGACGCCGGCGACGGCGACGGCGACGGCGACGCTGGCGTCGGATGCGGAGCGGCTCGCTGCCGGTGCTTCATCAAATCGTTAATAGATCAGAAACGCTGGCGATACATTATCTATAATTAAAATTAGAGACCAATCTTAATTGTGAAAAAAAATTAAGTAGATAGGAAAAGAAAATAAAGAGAAAAAAATACAGGGAAAGAATGATTTTTTCAAGACTCGATTTGCTTATTAAATGAATACGTTAAGAGTTTATGAATTATTCTTCAAAACGTTTTGACAGAGTCATCGAATTAAAATTTTAGTTTAAACATTAAACACGGCACTATTTAAAGTTGTATTTATGGATTATTCATTGATAGAGATTTATTTTTTCCTTCATATAAATTTTCATCTATTGTTTTAATATCATTTCCAAATTAAAATTAACTAACGGCAGAAATGAAAGAAAATTTGTACATGTATAAAAGAAAACAATTAGTGTTTTAAAGATAACTTTTTGAAAAAAATAACATTATAATAAATTAAAATAAAGTATGCATGTATAAAGTCTTAAAGTTTTAAAAAGTGATTACGGCTACAGCTTGCGCGTGTCTTTGATTTCTCCCTTGGCGATTTTCTCGCTGTCGACGCGCTTTACGACGGGATTATCATACGACGCGATCGCGGACGAATATTTCACACTTGGATTACGCAAGGAATAGTGTCGAGGCGTACACCTTAGGCGGCGTGCGGCCGCTCAATTTTTGCGCTCCGCGGTGAGAAAAAATGAAGTCGGATCGCCGCTATCGCCGCCCGCTGCGAGTGCCACGCGATTGACGCGCGTGATCTCGCGAGGCGAGACGAAAGTGATATCGTTGCGCTGTGAACGGGACGTTTATTATCCTTTTTATCGCGCCTGGATCCGCTATTTTCCGCGCGCGATCCGCTCTCGTAACCACTGCGCGATTATTTCTACAAACTCCCAGAGTATGACGGCGTAATTGTAATTTATTGAATAATTATAGTGGTAGTAATTGCGGCAACGGTGGTAGTGTGGCAGAAACAGGGCTCTTACTTTTCCTCAATACCGCAAACGCCACGTTCCCCGAAAAGTAACAAGTGATTATGAGGGGAAATTGTCATTGCAAAATGAAAGTTTAAATAAATAATTGAATAGGAAAGTGAAAATGTAGCGATATAAATTTAATAAACTATCTCTGTCTCTCCGATACGGAACATCGTTCCGTTAATCAATCTGTACCATTTTCGCCTTATGCGCGATATTATTGAACGTAACGACAAATAATAAACTACTTATTTCACTTATGTGCACGCGACAGTTTCGAACGTATTTCAAAGCAACATTGGCGGAAATATCGGAGTCGATTGCGAGCGCCGACGAGTTGTTCGCTCGAGCGAGCGCGAGATTGACGGGATAATCGCGAGGCGAGACGCGAGTGATTTCGACGTATGGTAGATGGTACATACACACGCATTAATTATCGTCTTTATTAGCTTATGTGTTTTTATTCATCTTTTATACGGATTTTGCCGTGGCAAATTGCTAACGCACAATTAACGATTTGATGTTTTCACCGTTAGCAAGAAAGAAGAAAGTATCTTCAGATTTTTATTTCGATAATAGATACTTTAATATTCGCGACTGTGAATAAATGTAATTAATTGTCTCACCGAGTCTTTACAATTCCGCGGTTAAAACGCATTTTTTTTGTAATAAAATACGATGCGTGATCCATTGTAAAAAAAATATCAGTTATTTTTGCAACAAGTTTATTGGAATTCTTCGAATTCAAATGTCGTAGAACGTAACAGATTTCTACAATTATGATTATACATCTCAATTTTCTAGGAGCTGCTTTGAGTTTTATCTCAAAGGATATAACTACTCTGACTACTGTGACTCTTTCTATATTCTCAATTGCTCAATTTACTTCTAAATAGAATTTAACGGAATAATTTGACGCTGATCGTCAAGTATTTAAAGTATCGTTGCAACGATAAAATTCGCGAAAGAATTGTTTTCTCTTCATCAGTAACACTTAACAGAAGATCCTGTTCTTCAGTTATCACACGACAGTCTGCGTGCAGTTTTATATGTTTCTTCATGACTATATTATATCTCTATACGACTAGACATTGTGCATAACAGGTTTGACCCACCAATGCAGCCCGATCTGAGAATAACCGAGAGACCGCGCGAAAGCGCGCGTCTCTCGCCCCGGCATCGCAGGCGGACGACGACGAAATCACTTTCGTCGAGACTCCGCGTCTCTTCGCGCGCGCTAATCGCGGCGATGGCGCGATACCGGAGGTCGCACGGACGCGTCCGACCCCAGGAATTACTTACCGGTACGCCTCGTGGCGGGGGAGATTCCGTCGTGCACCGGTCGCGCTGGTACCTCCAGTGTACCTAAGCGCGGAAAGACAGAAGAAACGGCCGGTCGGCGACGGGAGAGAAAGAGAGATGGAGTGAGGCGAGGCCGAAGAGTACCGGTGAGAGTGCACGGCCGTAACGTACGGTACAATACGGTCGTGTCGGCATGCCCGTAGGTCGACCCACAGTGCGCGCGCCCGCGCGCGCGACGTGTAATTATCATCTCCCAAGGGCCTATCCCACGCTATCCAAGTTAAGTGGGACACAGCCGATTACTGCGTGAGCGATTAGAAGAGAGGAGCGCAGCTGTCTCCGGGTTTCTTCCTTCGGTTCGCGGACCCAATAGGGACCGAAAAGGAACGCGAATTCGTCAATGAGTTATAACACGTTAAAATCCTGTTTCGCTGATGCTGCCTAACGCTAATTGAAATCAACTAGGCTCTCTGTCGTTGTACGTTCATTTAGTCAACGGAGTCAAAATTAATTTCAGCATAATATAGTTGAATTATTTCAATTGCCACTTGGTAATTAAAGGTTGATTTGCCATGCTACATACATAGTATCTATACGATGTTTTGTAAAGGAATAATTAAAGTCTATCAGTCTGTAATGGCAAGATTACAAATGCTCGATAGATTACATGAATGGAAGCAAATCGTTTTGCAAATATAATGAATGGAGGTTGATATATTGAATTAAATCCTGATTAATTCCCGTTCTATTTAAAAATGTTTAATGAACTCATCAACTTACTCTGACTAGAATATGTAGAATTAATAGGAGAAAGTCGAACGTCGCGAGAAATTTGCTATAACATGCTTGTAACGTGTATATACTTGTATAATATACATTTATTATAACTTTGAATTTTCTTAAATTATGTGTGTAGGTGTAGGTATACATATAGAAAATGTTAATTCTAAAAAGTGCGCAATAAAACATCATAGAAAAACTTCGACAAAAAGGCTCTCTACGTATTGTTGAACTATTTCGATCTCGCCATATTAATAGTTTCTAAGAAAATGTGAAATTATAAATAAAATTCAGCAGAGTTCTTTTGGATATATTAACGCACTAGTGCATTAACGCTGTTTACGACTTTACACCGAAATAATTGCGAGCCCGATTGCGTTGTAAATTATGGCAATACAGGTGCATAAAAGCTTACGTCAATTGTTATGTGTAGGCGTAGGTGGCGAGAGAGATATAGTACAATGAAGTTCTGCCCGCGATATCGAACTTCTCGAGCGTAAAGAGACGTGATTAAATTAGACGCAGCGCAGTTGATCACCGCCGTGAGTGATTAGAACGGAGAGGGATGTCAGTGGTAGAGGAAGGATAAGCTCGGCCGATGATTGATTCGTGTTTCTCTTGTCGGAGAACGAGAAGGAAATGAACCTGTCCGCGTTAACGCGGCCCCCGCTACTTATCATTTCACCACGCATAATTGCGCCATAATAACCGTGTGTGTTGTGCGCTCGATTGTGAACGATTACATAAAAGAAGATCTAGAAGTACGGAACGAATTATTTCTCACCGAGATATAAAGCGAATACGTAATTGACCGTTTGAATATAATCATTAAATCCTAATAATACGTCTCGATTTAACAGGTTATTAAATCGATTAAATAGATAAGAAGCTAATAAAAGTGATAATAAAATAAACTTGTAATCGCTATAAGATATACATTTAAAAAATCGATTTTCAATCGAATTATTTCCAATAATCTATATTGCTTATAAATATGTAAATATCCGTAGTAAAATATCTTTTTGATGTTTGATTTAAATTGCTGTTTTATTAAAATTATATTTTATCTGTAATCATTGATATTTTTTGATGCTACAAATATTAAGAATTTTCTCAGAACTATAGATTTTTGTTAGATATAAGAGAAAGAGAGAGATGAGAGAAGTGGAATCGATAAGGATCAATAAAAGTATAAAATTAAATTCATAATTATATTCAAGAGCATTTTGAAATGTGACGTTTATCATTTTATTAGTCTGAATTAATGATTCGACTGACGTAGTCTACTGATTATTGATGATGATATTCCGCCACAATGAATCATTTACATCGGCAGTGCAGCGAATTTCGTTCATGCTAATAATGAGTTGAGCAAGGAAGGACAGATTCCGAAATAACTCGGTAATTTGTCGAGTTAAACAGACGTCCTTGTTTTAACTACGCGTCATCCAAATTTGCTAGAGCTTAATTAACCGATCATGGAGATAAGAGGCAAACGTACGCGCGAATAGACCAGCGAGATATATATACTTGAAAATATTACGTAATTATGGCACTTTATGAATTTGCATGGTCGACAAATTTAGTTTATATTCTAATTCGGATGTTACTCGAAAATTGATAGAATTTATGCGAAGCTCTTGTAATTGTCCAAGACACTTGCAATATTTCGTAATATTTTTCGCCCAACATTACATTCATAAATTATAATGAATTAACATCATAGAGCTTTAATCGCTCGATTAATCTCCTGGCACAGCGCCAACTTTTTACTTTCTTTCGAAATCCCGTAATGAAATAAGTATTAGGCAAGTAAAGTCGAGTGAGCGATTAGGCCTCGATTAATCGTGACGCTGGTGCGAAAGTCGCGAACGAGAGAAAACAATAGACCGTTCGGGAATCAAGCGCAATGAGAAAGGGCGGAACGCAACGTCGACGGCGAGCATGATCGCTCGCGAGAGGCCTAACGGTTCTTTCTCTCCCAGACTAACGTCATCGAAGGTATACTTTCGATGTGATTTTTTTTTAAACTCGACTATAACTCTGGAAAATTTACGTAAGTGCGACGATGATAGGTCGTCGACGGTGAGATCGAGTGGCGATAGTCATCGGTACTCAGGTAGATCGAGAGAAAAGATACTCCCACGCGCGTAAACTGCTATTGACATTGACCAGTTTCCGTGTCTCGCTCATACATTTTAACGACTGTTCCAAATTCCTGCGAAACGGAAAGTCCTTTAGCGCAACAGTATTTATCGCCCGCGGTTTCCAAGCGCGAGATGAAAGGGAAAGTAAGGGTTAAATGGAACCATTTTTAAATCCGACCATTTTTTTTAAATAACGCGTAAATATTATTATATTGCAAACAAGTATTGCAAGTATTGCTAAATGCAACAAGTATTTCACAATACTCGACGCGTTTGTAATCTCAAAGAATCTCGGCTAATGCGACATTTTATACCAATTTACGATGCTGCGGGTCGAAAAATACTATCGAGAGACACATAGCTGACATTCGGTTACGCTAATGTGGCCGTTATCTCGATTTCGCTAATACACTCGAGTCTAATTACAAGCGCAATAGTAAGCGGAACGATTGTTAAGGAACGGCGGTACGTTTAGAGGCTGAGCGACCTCGCTACGACTGCGAGGTGAGAACCATTGGGAGAGAAGTCGTGCGCGACGTTGGTGGCCGCCACCCGGAACAGACGACGACGACGACGATGGTTATGGAGGCTTAGATTTCCTTGGACTCCATTCATCTGAGATCCATTGTCATCGTCAACGCTAATAACGCGGGACGAATGCCCGACGACATCGCTAAATGCACACTGATATGATCATCCGCGACGCGTGCATCAGAATTTTTTTTTTAACACAACCTTGACAATTTATCATATTAGGGTGGTAGGTAAATTTATATGGAAGAAGAACAGGACGTATAGTATTGTCCGTAAAACAAGTTATATATCTTATACCAGAACGTATGACATTTCTTTGACTCCTACTGCAAAGATACCGGATGGCGTTGGTCGTTTCAATTTAATGTCAAGTTATTGACATGTAATACAATAAAACAACAATCAATGACTTCATCACTGCTAAATCAATGATTTTTACTGTAAGGTCACATAATGTAACGTATTAATTTACTCTTTTTCTTTTCTCTCTTCTTGTTCCCTTTTTTTCTTATGTGAAATTATTATTATTAATATAACATTTGCAAATTTAAACTTTGACGCACGATACTTATAGATTGATAATTTAGCAAAAAAGCTAGATTATCTGAGATGACATTCCTTGATCGATCATTCTACGGAGCATTTACTTTAATATATTATATTAAATAGATCGCTAATTATCATTCGGCTTCTTCGATATTTTCCGTATAAATTATAAGACGATAACAAGATCGCAGTAACAATTGTTGCAATCTTCGAGATTTGATAAGGCGCAACGCGCGCATTTGCGCCTTACATTGCGAAACTGTTAGAAAAAACGATCGATGCTCTCGCCTCGTTTCACGCGCGGCAAAAAAATCATCGATAGATGATGTCTAATCGTCCATGTGGCGGCCGCAAATTGGAAAGACGCGAGAGGATAGTGCCTGACGTCATTCAGCCTAACGAGATTAGAACGCGTTTGGTACCGTCGACTCGCTGACGACGTACATCCATTGAAAAAAAGGAAGAAAAACTTACCCCGATGTGCTACGCGGTGATCCCTGCGACGTGTTGCCTGGAAATAGTCTGTTCCGGACCTTATCAGTAGGCGAATATCAAATATTCACTCCAATGAATATCAATGTGATGAATGCAAGATCCCTAAAAGCAAGGAAAAGGTATTTTTGTATTTGGGCTATACGATCTCAATTGCTTCTTTAACAATATGCAGTGAGAAAGAGAGAGAGAGAGAGAGAGAGAGAGAGAGAGCACAATTCAGTTATTTTATATATAAACGAAACATCGAAAAAAAAAACATCTCGTTTTCTATACTTTTACACTTGAAATATAATTTACATAATCTTAACACTTCAATACTAAATATTTCAATACTATAAAATAGCTTATTTTATCTTCTTAATTAAATCTCGATTAAATCTCGATCATTATTCTCGATTAAAATAATTGCTAAGAAAATGATAATGTTGAATTTTATGTATTGTTTACTGCATATAAATGTAGTCGAATAAGCTCCATAACGTAACGCATTAAATTTCTTAAAGCAATGAAGCTGCAACTCGCTCGGTCGAGGGTTAAACGATCGATCTATTCGCAATCTCGGCTCACTTTGTCAACCCGCGGTTAAGGCACCGCTAACCCGTACATATATTCTTATTGCTCGTCGCCTAGTGCACCATTCTCTCTCGCTCAAGGAAACGGAATATCGGTGCATCCCGCGGGCGAGAAAGGGTCGGCGAGGCTCTGTGCGAGCGGCGCACCGTAGGCAACTCGCGTCCTTTTTCCCGCGGCGCACGAAAGCGGAGACAATGGATACGTGGGCGCAGTATCGCGAACCCTAACCCCGGGTGATCCCATATTCTCTCCGTTCTCTCCCTCTTTCTCCTCGAGGCTGGCGAACGCTCTTCTCCGTCCCCTGCTCTATCGCCGAGTCTCTATCCTCGGGTCGTTGCGAAGCCTCTCCAGGCCAGGGCTCTTTCTCTTTCTCTCTGCCTCATCTGTACCTCTTCAAGTATTTCTCTTTATCTTCTGCCTCCGAGAGTGCCGCAGCACGCTTACGAAATCATAGAAGTTTTGTGTATGCTCGCGCTAGCATGTAGTCATATCTCCTACCGTGCCACCGAAACGCGATAGGGGGCGACTTGTAATTGAAGGGCAGCGATTGCAGGATTTCTTGAATATATTAAATTTTTTTTTTAGTTGCGTCCAATTCTTTTTTGAAAATGGAAGGACGAAGATGCGCGAAGGATCTTATTGTTAACGAAAACCCTCGTTTTCGCACGAAGCCACGCACCATTGGCGTTTAATACCCTCATTAAGGGGTATCGTAAAAATCAATGGTATAAAAAAAATTTTTTATAGTATCATTAAAATTCTATGGTATCATTTCTTACGATGCTATTAATACGATATGAAGACGATGATTTTGAAGTCCAGACAACAAATCCATAATTAACTATTTAAAAATTAGAAAATTTCAAAAAATTAGAAAATTAATATTTCAAAATATCATTTCTAGTTGCTTTCTTTTAGACAAAGTTACATTTCTTTACTATATAAGGCTCTTGTGTGTTGTAAGAAGTAGTTTGAAGTTTTCATACTTGCTCTTAAAGGAATACTCTCACGAAGCAAATTTATTCTTGCACTATCAGCATTACCACGAAATATAATTTTAAAACTATATATATGTTTCCTGGTACGAAACCCATGCACGCAGTGCTCGAAATGGCAAAGTTGAAGATTTCTGTGTCGGGCTTTCATCGGGACGAAAAGAAAGGCGGATAATGGGATTAGAAGTTCGTGTGCAATCTGACTGCTCCTTTTACTGAGCGATTGCAAAATCGCCACGGGACTCGGATAATCTTGTTTGACAGCGCGAGGATGCCACGCGGGGCAAGATTTCGCGTCGGAACTTCCGAAAGAAGGGCTCCCGCTTCGCCTCTCGCGCACGATCACGAGCGGACATTGTTGCGAACAACACGAACGGAGTTTTTTTTCGGATCAGTAATCGTGGCCTGAGAAGAGAGCTTAGCTTGTGTTTGTTTTTCGGACTGCGGCGGACACTAATTTTGCGCCCGGTTAGATATCGTGCAGGAAACAGAAGAGTCGTCGAGGAAAGAAGAGCGATACCGCTGCACGTCCCGGCGAACTTCCTTACTTCGTGATTGGGAGCAAGAGACGCGACATGACGGATCCGCTGCTTTCTTTAAATATCGTAAATCTCTTGTAGCTAAGTGCAACTCCACAGCGATATATTAATCATTTATTTTTAAAATTAAATTAAGACAATTAAAAGTTCATGGGTTACTGCATGAGTGAATTGATAATTTTCATTTATTAAATAAAATATTAGATGTTAAATATAGTTTTTAGAAATAATTTGCAGGATAAATTTAATATGATAATTATGGTGACGGTATTTCTTTAAAAAAAATAAAGGACACCGCCACCTATTCTTCTTCCAAACAAATAAGCAATGTAAATTTATTATTATCTTTAATATTTTTTCCCTGAATATATGTATATTTATATGAAAAATATAAAATATTCTAAAGTAAAACAATTATATAATAAAAAAGAAACACATATTTATTTAAACATTACACAAAATATACGAAGGTGATAAAGACTGAAACATAGGACATTTTATAAGACTTTTCAGAAATAAAGGATAAAAGTGAGTTTTTAAGAAAAAAATAAATCTAAAGGACACGGACCTAAAATAAAGGACTGTCCTTTGTAATATAGGACGGATGGTCACCGTAAAGATAAGAAAAGAGTATTAGATGATTATCTTTAATAAAAGAAATCAATCTTCCGAAGAGAAGAATGATTCATTTTCAGAGGGTTCTAGATATCTTTTCAATTGAATGGACCTACCTCTCGATAATCAATCGTTATTGTTATCTCGCGTGAAGGGGTTATCGAGGCCGAGTTAAGAATCAAGAGCGCGGGAAAAGCGATATTATTCCGCATTTAGTTTCGGGGCGAGTCGAGAATCTCTCGCCGTCACGTTCTCAGGATCGGAAGTGCCATGTCGATTTTGCAACGATGCGAGATACTTTCTGCCGTCATGTTATGCAACGCGATGCGTATTTACTCGTGCTTCTCTCAGCGCGAGAAGTTGAACGGCCGCAAAATTTCCACGATACGATCTACTTGCGAGCGCGTCGAATTCGAGCAATTTATCGTGATACTCAAGTGAGCTGGGCAACGCTGCATAGATCGAATCAGATAACCGATCGACAAGCAAGATAAACTTCTCAAATCTCATTACGACATTCTAAATAATTATAATTACAAAATAAATACAATGTAATCCCAAAGAATCTATTAAACAATTAATTCACTATAAAATGCCTTTAAATCAATCCTTATTACAATCATTCGCTGTAACATTTTATCTATCGTCTCTTGCAAGATAGAATTCCGTTTGCTAAACTATTAAACTCGAGCACTCTCGATTGCGTTTGCAGTTCGGAGATCAATATAAACTTGGATAAATGCGGAAAGTCAACTTTGGAATTTTAAGCCATTCTAGTTTCTCACGCGTTCTCCAGTCGAATCGACGACACACGACCTTGAGTAGATTCGATCAGAAGATTCGAAGGTGGCTCAAAGGATCTCTTTTTCGAGCGGGTACTCGTCTGCTCTCTCCGATGACGAGTGTTATGCAGGTGTTACGCCGCGCCACTCCAAGTGCTACGAAACATTTTGTTGTTCGATTAGACGAGGGAAGCGAAGGGACACTGGGGACGATCGCAGGTCGAAGAAGAGAAGACACAATTGAATGTTGGCGGATCCGTAGGCGGGACGCAGTTCGATTGTTTCTTTATCGCGATCATCCTCGTTCCCTCTCCTACAATGGCAATGGCGATCTCACCCGGCATAGTGTTCCCGTAGATTTATATAGGGTGTCCTTTCTACCGCATATTTCTCAACAAATTATAATATATTATCACAATAATCATTACTCTTTCATTTCTAAATATTAAAAGCTTCGAATCATTTTCCGTAATATATCTGGTCGCGTGATATCAACTGATATAATTTTGTATAAAACCCTTCTCAAATCAGAGCTGTTCAATATTCAATAATTAGAAACTGCAACTATTAATTAATGAATCTATTGGAGAAATAATTCTAATTTAAAATTAGACGTTATTAAAAATTGTTACTAATATACATATATTTATATATTATCGGCATTGTAAAAATTATCATTTTTTTTAATTGTTAACTTGCTTGCGTTAAACAGAAAATAATTTCATTATTCATGTACAATTCCGGGAAACTTGATTACTCCAAACTTTTTGCCTAATAACATTGTAATCGTTGAAGGCCCAATATTGTGAAACATGGTCATTTTTTTTCTATTATTTATGACTAAAAGCAAATATCCAGTGGTGAGACACCCTGTAGATCACGTCTTTGTCCCCGTTCGAGCTGGCCGACGCGAATCGATGGTACTCCAGTGGGTGCGCTCAGAATGCGCCTTCTCCACGGCATACCACCGAAGAAAAGAAAACCGATCGTTACCTTTGCACAATTGCATCCCGTACACGCGGAACGTATGCGCGATTGAACAACGAGGGGATCATTGATTCGTTTCAAGCTCGAACTCCCCCTTTCATTGTGGAAATGAAAAATTATTATTATTATTCTGGCAGGTAGATTGACCGCTCATCGCGCAACTTGCGTTTGCATTTATTTTTAAGTAACAGTCGGTGGTTTCTAATTTTTGAAAGTGAACCTCAAAGCCTTTTTCTTTTGTCATAAAATTTCATAAAATTTGTCTTCATAAAGCTTCTTTGTCATTTTTAGTCATCTACATATAAATATAGATTATATATAAATAAATTAAATTAAACTCTGTCTAATTTTAGAAATCCAAAATAAATTAAAGTTACATGTAATGCGTTTAATTATTATGTTTACATATATGTGTATTTATGTATGTATTGATTGTGTAAATTGTGTACTCACATGTAGTGTTGTTCGTTTGGCGAATATATAAAATAAGATATCCAAATAAAAATTCTCCATAATTGAATTTGTAATTGACATTAGTTTAAAACTTTCATCAGCTCCATTTCCGAAAAGGAAATAGAGCTAATGAATTAGAGATGAAATCAAGAAAATTGTGTCATTTTCTAATCATACATCTTATCAATTTAAATGCATTAACGTGTAAATATCGATAACATTGATGAAAATTGAGAAGAATTTGATATTATTAAGTTTACATATATTAAAAATTAGTTATGTCTATTATGTCTATTTCTTTAATCTCTGGTATTTTAAAATTTAATATAAATTTAAAATATATTTATGTATCTGTATAAATTTATTATTTTTCTAAAATAATTATTTTAGATAAAACAATTATTTTTCTAAAATTAAAAAGTTTCAAGAAAACAATCTTAAAATGATCAAATCTCTAGAAAGACACGATAACTAATAGATATGGGTTTCAAAGTTTCAAACAGTATTGAAAGTGTTCAACTAACCTTATAACGAAAACAACACGAACATTCGGTATTTTTCGATGTCGCGCATTATTTAGAATGTACGTCAGCAATAAATATGGCTAACGATATCTACGATGACATAAATCCTATCTATACCGAGAGACGGGGAAAGAAAGGAGAGGACCTGTTCGAGACCTAACAAGAGGGATGACGTCGGTCGAAGGAGGATCTTCAGAATTATCGTCAGAATGCAAACTCTTGTAAGGTGGATTGCTCGATTACGCAACGAATAATTGAATGCGACGAAACATTGTTCCGCTTTGAATCATGATGACAAAGAGAATGGTCGTGATTACGACTACATAACATCTTTCTCCTTCCAATACATACTTACAAAGATTAAATTCTTCAATCTTTTCTAATTAATTCTCAATATAATATCTTTAATTTCCCCAAAAATTATTGTTACTTCTTACAAGTTGTAAAATCGTTATCATAAAAAATCGTAATAGTGAATAAAAAAAACTAAAAAGTCTACAAATCAAATAAATAGCTAACACTAATTTGTTTATTAGAATGCGATATGTTAAATAATTTTTAAAATTTATTGTAATATAATAGAAATATAAAAATTGGGAAACACTTCTTGACAGAATTATCTCATTAAGTATACCTCAATATTCTCAACATTCGTGTGATTTAGGTTCATGTCAATGCTCCAAGAAGCTATTTAAGTCAAGAAGAGAAGAGAATTAGCCTTAGTTTCTATATTTTAGTTTTCTTCAAAATAAGGTATAACATCGAATAAATCTCTAAGTTAGGGAAATCGACATTATCGGAATCTTTTCGTCAATGTGATATCCTGAACATTCAATAATAAAATAAGAGTACTGATATTTGCAAAGCTAATATAAATATTACGCTGTTGTTTTTTTTTGACGGTTTGAGAATTAGGCTATATGTCGGAATAAAAGGAGAACAAGGAACCACTGAAATTGCGTAACTCGTATAATTTTACTCGTTTATTGCTTCTCACAGTTCCGGGTTCATTATCTTCCCCGTCGAAGCTGCAAATCTAAAAACGCGAGCAATGACAGGCGCGCCGACCAGATATCGCGTTACGCCTGGATCGCGCGACGCCCCGGTTCGCGGCCGCGTTCTCCAATTAGGTGACAAGTCCGCGGCGCGCGCGGATAATGCGACGCAGATTCTTATCGATCACATCATTTAGAGGCAAGTGCAAGTAGCGTCCCGCGCGATAAAAATACCCAGTAATGGTATCAAGAAGAAAAGGTCACTCTGGAACGTGGCCGCCCTTTTCTCCGCGCGCGTGTGTAAAACGAAGCCGTCTCGTCGCCGCAAACATTATCGCCTTTAACTCTCGAAAACGCACCCCGCGGAAACGCATTCGCATCCCCCGAGTCGACCTGGAACGACCCGAGAGGTCACGGGAGAACGAGGAGAGGGGGAGGAGAGAAGAAAAACTGAGCGAAGGGGAATCCTCGTTGGAGGCCTGCTGCTCGCCGGCCTTCTTCTTCTCTTCGTCATTATCATCATCATCATCATCATCATCCATTCCTCGTCCTCAACGTCTCACCCCGACGACTCTTCCGCCGCCGTCGCCGCGTGCGCGATGGGGACTTACGAAATCGACTAGTCGCGCGTTCGTTCGATTCGTGCCGCTCGCTCGTTCGCTCGCGCAGAGAGCATCGGCGGTTTTCCGCGACGCGCAAAGGTCACCGCAAGCGAGCGCGAGCGCGAGCGAGCTCGGGAAAGAAGACGCGAGTCACCGGCGCGTACTCTTACGCGCGAGGGGAGGTCAGCTGAGGTAACCGGTAACCCGGCTGGCTCTTCCCTCGCCTCTCACCTTCACTTCACTTAATGTTGCAAACCGATGCTCGCTTATCTTCGCTAATACACCGCGTCGCGCTGCGCCGAGATAATCATGGGGTGCCTCTAATAAAAGTCTGCCTTGATTTTCGGTAACTGACAGTACGGGAAGAGAGTTTAACGTCGAACATGGATGACATCCTTGGAGAGTGTGTTATTTAAGTTAATTCGGAAAAAGATTATTTTATAACCTCTTAATTGTTAATTTTAATATAATTAATAAATGTTATATAATATTTTTTACAGTTTTTTTTTATTTTAATGTATTTCTTCGAAAACTTGTAACCTTTATCTTTTAATCATTTTTTTATTTTAAAATTTCATATATTTCATATATAATTCTTTAATCTTGATTGATATATAAATCGTTAATCTTGATTAACTTATAATATTTTTAAAAATATGTGTTATGTGTGTTTCTATTTGAATATCCGATTGAAATGTGCAATTAAGAGTAGGATAGTTTCCATGCTGCTGGATTATCGATGATGGACGATCGTACAGACGTAAGAAGAGCCATCCGCTAATGTCTGTATTTGCAGCAACTAGTCGGGAAGACTGGAACAGTGTGTTCTTTCGCTGCTTGATAGTTGCTTCGATTATATCGCCGTAGGGCAAATAAATTACATTCTCGTAAATCACCGTGGTTGCAATTTCATTCTCCACACATCGAAGGAATTCAGTGTAAAAGCTGCATGCTACGTTAATTCCATAAACGTCTTTTACGAAATATCAAAGTAATTACGTTCTTACATACAACTCTTTCTATCAATATTTCTCTGCAATACGTGTAGACGTGTGGTCTCCTTTAAAGCACAAAAGGAATCTAGAATATTTGTCTCTCGAGAATCTATCTTAACGTACAAATTTAATTTATCTTTAATTTTTTGAATCTTTCAGATATAAAACTCCATTTTTGTATAAAAACGTCGTATTTAATTCCATGTTAAGTACATCTTCATTTATATTAATCGTGCTCCTATTCCAGTGAGAAATCCTTTTTGTACAAACGATTTTGCAATATACACATATATCCAGATGTTTGTGGACCATCAATGGAATCATGATGTATGTTATTAAGGATGCGTGTATCTATTTCTTCCATTACGGTACTAAATCGAGGATGCAACTCAATCAGCCGACGAGACGCGGCCAAGACAAATTCCCCGGGCCCCGTAAGTGAGGTCTCGCCGAAAGGTTAACGAAGACCGATAGAGACGCGAAACGTTCGACAATCCGCGAACGAAGCGCAAACGAGGCATCCACCGTGGGCAATGGTCCCGAAGCGCGCGAGGTGCGCTGTTCGCGTGATCGCTCTCTATCCCTGATCGCGCTCCCTCCGCGCCGCTCCGGGATCGGCGAAAAAGAATCGCGCGGTGCGATATCGCGATGCAATCATCTCGCCGGATGAATCTGCATTATTCAGCGAGCGGCGTTGAGAAGCGGCGCGCACGCGAGAGCCCGGCCTCGTGGAAACAGGTACAACGAACGAACGAGAGCTCGGGGTCGGGCCCCGTCATCGTGGGCCCTTGCGTCTCGCATCCGGGGCCACATCCCGGACCGCGCGCGCGCGCGCGCGCCTTGCAACCCCCCGCTGGTCCCCCGGGAGAGCGCCTTTTTCGATACCGCGTATTGCGTCGATCGCGCGTATCCGATGCGGAACGGCGTGTCTAGGATAGGCCTATGTACCTAGCGTGTATGTAGCGCGCGCGAGCGCGCACGTGGGAACACGCCTTCCTTCTCAGCACGATCGACAGGTTGAACGCTTTTCTGCGAGCATTCCCACACGTCGGTATTAACGCGCCAAAATTAGCTTAGACGCTTCGATACGTCAGTCGAACGCGTTCTAACAACTTCCTGGATGCGCTTGCCGCGAGAAGGAGGCTTATGAGGGATTTTGCAGGTAATATCGGCGCAAATTCCATTTGAAATTTAAATCTTTACGTTTTTATAATAAAGTCTCTTTGCAGATGTGAGTAAAAGAAAGATGAGGACTTATCGCTCAAGAAAATAAATTTTGTTTTTTGCAGTCAAAGTGTACAAAAAATTCATCTCATCAATTAACATAAACTTTCATTAGAAAAGAACATTCATAAAGAATATATGTGATGGATATTTGATATCTGCCTTTGAAAGTTTAATGTCAGTTACAAATCTAATCATCGACCAATCTAAGAAATGTAATGAGCATTGTCGGCATATTTCAAAAAGGAAACGTACGAGAAAAGATTTTTATGTTTAATAATAATTAACTTTTCTTATTATTTTTTGTAATAATAATAATTATCGTTATATTCACGCACGTCAAATATTAATCACATCATAAATGAAATAATTGTTTCGTATGAAATTTTAATAATGCATATATACATATAAATATGCTTCTCATATTCAATATCGTCTTGTTCTAAAGTTTATTTATATTTATATCCAACAAACCATATACTAAGCCACGTATTATTTAATTTGATATACCTTCCAAACAAAAATGTCTCTTCTCTCGTCATTTGTGAGGAATTTGATAAAAAATATTCTCGATAAAAACACATCTCGATCTATTCTACCGAAAAAAGGCGGCGCTACAAAAGCTTTCACCTTCGTGACTCCGGAGGGTACACAGCATGATATGCATTCTATTCCGCATAATAGAAGCTGATCCAACGAACGCCGACGAGAGCGTTCCAACTTCTCTCGTTAGCATGCATATTCCCTGCAAAATATTCGCGATCCCAGCGCGGTCGAATCGAATGGTGCACCGCGGCGCGATCAACCGGAGATCGAAACAATCGTTTCGCGAGTCGAAACGAACGCGGCAGATCTTCATGGCGATTCTCACGTTCCTCGATGCTCCGCGAAATCGTAGGTGTGAGAATCTGGCAAAAGCGTGCTATGTGGAAGTTGCTAAAAAGCTGCATTATTTGGAAATTATTTAGCGATTTTTTTTTTAATTTTGTAACATTGTCATCTTTTAAGTGTAAATTTTTTATATTGGATATCTTTATAATTATATTTATTTTAAAATATACAGTTAAAATTCACCTGAATTTAAGCGGATAATTAAATGGATAGTTAAGTGGATAATAATTGTTATCTATTCTTATAAAGCAAACTAATAATTATTTTCAATTACTTGCAAATAAAAAAAATATTCTTAGACCTATGTTTAGGACGTATCTAAAATTTTTGTGCTTAGCTCCTTGACACAGTTTCAGCTTCCACAGTCAATGGATTGGACTAATTAGAATTACGTGTTGTTAATTTATTCCCTCTTAATGAGGCTGTAGAAAAGTTGTTTGCCATGAATCCAAAATTTTTGTTATAAATTGCCCTCCGAGAGAAAGACAGAGAGAGATGTGTATTTAAATACCAAGACATTAAATATATTCGCCGAGACTAGCTTATCCAATGTTAACTGCCATCATTAGTTTTAATCTGTACGGAGATAAATCCGCATAAGGGGAACGGTGCGAGAGCAACGAAAGGTGCTTCGAGCATCTCGACGCGCCGACAATATACATGTAGCTTTTCAGCACTTTGTAGAGAGAGACATACAGGCGAGGCGCGGATTAGCGGACACGCGCATGTGTAGGACTAGCGATACTGGTGCAACAACTTTCTAGAGTGTCGGCGGGGCCCGAAAAAAGAGCAAGAGCCTCGGAGTAGCGGTGCCGGCGAGAGACCGCGAGCTACCTGCCCGCCGCAGGTCTCCTCGAGAATACCCACGGGATTGCATAACGACCGCGCGCGCGCGCGCGATCGGCGGCACAACCCATGCGCAACAATGCCGGCGGGTTGGGTCGCCCAGAAATCGATTTCATAGGGAATCATTGTGTGCCGGCTCGCGGAACGTATTTACCTCGCCCGCGTGCCGGTCCGCTCCGATTTTTCTCCCGTGCGGGGATTCGATTTGCGTGACGCAACTCGCGAATCCTCCCGAACGCGATTCTTTTTTTTTTTCTACCGATCGTTCGGCTTTCAGCGCGAGCAGCTTGGGAAATCCGCAGCCTCCGATCGACGGATCGCAACGCAATCTGCGAAAATTGTACCGCGGTAACTATGGAGTTACGTGAAAGCACGAAGTTACGTACGAAATGGAGCTTGATGACTGATCGTTCCAATTTACATCACGGCCGATTTCGTCAAAATGCTAACTAATTTAATTGCTAAAACTTGGAATCAATCAATTTTAGTTTTATCAAATGCTTAATCTTACTTTAGAATTCCAAATCTAACGAGAGACAAATCGGTTTAGTTAGCCGAAATTAAATGACAGTCATTTCTACAGATCAATATCGATTAGTGCTTTACAATCCACGTATTAGAATTCATAAATTATAATAACTGTATAAATATGAACGATTTTTTAATTTTTAAACAATTATAACGAATTAAGCAAATCATTAACTGATTTCCTCGGAAATGGTAGGAAAAACAGTCGTCGAGTTACGAGTTCATAAAATTTACATCCATTTGAAAATACATTTTCAGTATGCAAGCGGCTCTCTTAGAAGCGCGCATGTAATGATGTGAGAGAAGGGAATGTTACGTGAGGATAATGATATAGTCGGTAAACGGGGGAAAAGAAACAAATACAAACACTCACTTGCTGCAATAACACACTTTATCAAAATCCAGCAGAGCACCCCTTGAAACAGTTCCAATCCTTTTTCCGTCTTGTCGCTCTCCTTTTTTTTATCTCTAATCGATTCGAAAATACGCTACGAAGAGTCCATGCGTAATATCGTTCGCACGTCGCGCGCGTGTCCGCGCCAGAGAGAGAGAGGTACGTTGTCGTCGCCCGCGAGGAACGTTAATGGCTACCTGCGCGATTCTTACTGCGGCGGTCCGCTTTGATAATTACAGCGATGCGAACGGCTACGAACGCTGTGTATTTTCATGGGATCCAGCCATCTCGGGTAGGAGAGAAGCGGCGAAGGACGGCGGGACGGGCGGAGGGTGGAGAGGAGAGAAGTGCTCCCGCCGGTGGATCCCTTTCCGCAAATGCCAGTCCGCCCTCTCGCACGCACAGCTGATTATCGATTAATATAGTTGTTGATTCCACGCTTGCGAGGAGCTTCATTGAATTATCCTTCCGATCGAACGGACAAATCGCGTGGGTAGGCTCTCTGTCTCTATCTCTGTCACTTTCCCCCCTTCTCTCTTTCTCTCTCGCCCTCTCCCTTTCTCTCACGGGGTATGCCTATTTTACGAACGCGAACACCGGCGAGGCTCTACCTTTGGCGCGCACTTCCTCCTTTATATAATAGGATTACGAGGCGAGATTGCGAGAAGAGTATCGAGTCCGTCATACAGAGACCGCGCGGCTGCCCGGGATTCACGTCGCCGAGGATCGGGGAAACGGCCAAGCTCTCGCCTCTCTTCTCAGTTCTCCAGGAAGGACACGAATTGCGTGAGCTTCTGCAGATGCTCCTCCGCCAGGCAGAGCATGTCCGATGGAGTGTACTGTTCCTCGTCGATCTGTTTGCGCGGCTGCACTATGGTACCGTCCACGGTCCAGCCCCTCTCGACGGCGGCCTGTCGCGCCTCGTCCAACGACATTCCGCTCATCGTTGCCATGGTCGTCAGGTTCAGGGAGGAGTACGCCTTCGATATCAGCCTCATCACCCGTTCTCGAACATTGTCTGCAAAAATCGGGGTCGAAATCGAGGGGGGAGATTCCGTTAGCGCGGCGGAATTTCTCTCGCCCTTAATAAAGAACGAGAAGTTGGAGTAAAGAGTGACTCTCCAATGTGCTGTGCAGATTCCGCTTGAATAATCGATTATCGGCTGGCGTTGTTTAGCGATAATTATGTAGACGGTGGGTTTAATAACAATTGATTGTCGTTAATTATAATAAGGTACAGATTTAGTCCTCGCTTCTACAGATGTAGGGCGCTAAATAAGGAAAGCAATTTGCCATAGTTAACACAAAGCTGACCCGCGTATGATATTCAAAACACCAAATGTTCTCTTATATATGCTCAATAAATGGCTATTCTATAATACACCAAGAGAGTGTGCGAACAATAATATATTTAAATTATTTGAAAGAGCAAACATCGAATCTACATTCACAACTTAACAAATTACTTCAATTTTCATCATCATTATTATAATTGATAATCTCTGGAGGATTGTTCGCAATAATTACGCATTCCTATACACGCAAGTAACTTTTTACAGATATCTTCCTGCTAATAGAAAGAAAATACAACAAAATATCTCCTTGTACAAGAAAATCAGTAAAAAAATATAATTCAACGACCGACATTGTTAATTATCCCTAATTCCGTCCAAGCGAACGAAACACTTATCAGCCGTGAGTTTATCACTTTGCCTTATTGACTTACCTTTGAGGGCTGTCATAACATCTCTAATATCTTCGCTCCATTCCACATTTAGGGCCGCGTGAACCGCCGGCCAGTTGCGCTGCCACATGCATTGTCCTACCGTCCACACCCGTCCGAGCTCTTCGTGGGCGGCCTTCACGTCCGGAGGAATTCGCTTCCAGGTATACTTCGCGTTGCATCTACGACCACCGATCGTTCATTCAAGCGAGCCAATCGATAACCGACCGCGCTGCCGGGTATCTCGTACGCGATACATCGAAATGTGCAAAAATAAGATTGATCGCGAATGAATCGCCGTTTCAACTTGATGAATGCTGCGTTCGGGGAGACGCTTATTAGCGCTATCAGCATTAGTCTATTTTTGTTCTATTTTCAGTGAGTATGGAAGATAGGCTAATGCTGATAGCGCTAATGGGCACATTCAGCAGACCAAACCGCTGAGTAGCAGTCGAACATGATTGGCCGAGTTGAACTCTTACTTTTAGAACCAACTAATCAACGTAGAGTGTTGATAAGACGAACTCAACATGTTGTATCTGCTAAACGCGGCCAATAGCGTCTCCCCGAACGCACCCGAAATATTTCACGCGATGTTCTTGGCGCGTTCGTTACGTAAATGAATCGTAGTCGTAAGGTCGAAAGTCGAACAAATCGACCAATCGCAGTCAAGTATTTAAATTTATAAGAAAACTTGACTGTGATTGGTCGATTTTTTTATGACTTTACAACTATGACTCATAACAAATGACGCTTAAAAGTTTTGAAAGATATTAAAATATTGAATATCTATATAGTTATAGTTTAATCAAGAATAGTAAAAAATAGTAAAATATGCAGTAAAGCGTATTATAAAATTTATATGTTGGATTGAATTGACAAATTTATGAAACCATTGATTATATCGATTTTATATTATTATTAATACAGTATGCGTAATATATTTTTTAATAATAAAGTTTTCGATTTGTTAGACTTATATGGATATTTTTCTGCAAAACTATTTAAATGGTTGCAGTGAATTTATAAATTTGAAGAAAAAGATTTGTCTTTAACGAATCTGTAAACTGAATTATAATTCTTTTATAAAACATTGTTTAATCGCGCAATTAGTGTTAAAAGATATATATTTTAATTTTTTCCTGACATATGTTTAGAAACTTTAGTTTCTCCCTTGCCGTTTCAAATTTTGAAAATAATGCGATTTTATGTCTTGTTGCTACATAATCGAATTTTTCTTTTATATTAAAATTTCGAAAGTTTTACTAGTTTTGTCTACAATCGAGCTATTTCTTATTTCTTCGCGTTGCGCTTGTTTTTTTATAATTATTTAAAAGTAAGATTATCTCCAGTTAAGTAAACAATGTGACGTGTCACATTGACTGCATTTACACGTCATCCTTAATCGGGTTTAATAAATTTGTAGTTCTTAGGCCAATCAATCACAGCTATT
>VBVR01000656.1:0-44080 GCA_011638315.1 Tetramorium parvispinum | reverse complement strand
GTACAGTGAATATTTTATTGGATTTTTATTGGATTTTTTTTTCAGTGTAATGTGCTTTAATCTTAACAATTCAAAGTTTTAATATAATTGTTTTATTTTCTATTTGAAATATATCTGCATTTTGTAAAATTAGAACTTGTATATTTGTAACATTTTTAAATTTAAATTTGTAAGATGTATTAAGAAAAGAATCGATTTATCAAATATTCAACGTTATTATCAGTTATTCAAGTAAGAAGATTTCTTTCGATTCTTTAATATATTTCGTTCAAGCTCGATTCGTTTGTTACGATACCAATCTCAAGGTTGACACAAAACCATTATCGAAGACTTCTTTTGATACGCATCTCTAACAATCGGCGAAAGTGCCACCGATTTTTGGTGGTACGCAAGTAAACGAGCTCAGAATTTCTCGCTGCGAGAAAATTCAACAGTTTTTCTCGCTGCTCCACTTTATGCGGCCGCCAGGAATCTCTGTGAGACGCGTGCGATTATCCGGCCACAAAAGTGATTGCGCAAATCGCCGATCCGCCTCGTTTATGGCTTTATGACTTGGATCAACTTCACGCACGCAAAAGAAAAGATGAGCTGCCGCCGCTATGAGGTTTTGCGAAACTAAGCATTGTGCCGCAACAGCGATGATGAGCCTTCTTTTGTGCGGATTTAACCACGTTGATCATCAGTATGGCATCGAATTTGACGCTTCATAAAATACTTTCAAAAATAATAAATGCACCTATCGTATTTTTATTTTATCATATCTTAGAAATTTAATTTAACAATATTTTAAATATAATTGTAAAAACTAATATAATAATTTTTACCTAAAATGTTTATTAAAAAAAGATCTAATATATTAATAATATAATATTAATTACAATTACAGGATATCTAAAATTTCTTAGCTTAGAATTCGCTACTGAAAGACGCGAAAAAAGATGTTCGCGCGCCTCTTTTCTCAAGTTTCAACCAATTATCCGGCAAAGTAAGACGATCGCAAAAAGAACGAGCCTTTACATGTAGGAAATGTAAACAATGGGCTAAGGAAAAAGTGGCAAAGTGAGAGAGAGAGAGAGAGGTGTACCATGCTTAAAAGAATATTGTTCTGAAACATTATAGGCAACGAGTCTTCTTCTACGAAAGAAAAGCACGAGATGAGCGATGAACGACGAGGTTCCTTGTTCGCGCGAGAATTTACGCCATCGCGTGCAAAACGAATGAAGAAGACCGATGATCGCTGCGGTGTGAAGAAGGGTTTATCGAGCCACGCTGCCGCCTCGTCGTCGGCGCGAACGAGTGAAAACGTGAGAGATCTCTAAAAAGCATATAATTACATGGTTCTGGACCGTGCGCGCACGGATCAAGGGAACGAACCGATGATTTATGGGGCCCGTGGGTAAACAACGACGGCGCGAATGAGTCAAGGTTCCCCACGAGCTGCACGATCAGATGCATCCATTACAGGCGCAGCACGTGGCTGGTGAAGTTTTCTGTGCTTATATGCATGATCGATAGTATCCTGTAATAAAATCTTTTTCATGTATCCATTTGGTTCACTTATGTTTAATCTCTCTTATTTCATTTTTTTTTCTTGGTTATTATATATTTGGTTATCTTACATCATGGAAATCTACATAGAATGTACACCTATTAATCCACTGCGATACGAAATGTATATTAAAATATTAGATTACATCTCACTGATTTATTCCACTTTTATATTTTTCCAATTGATAATTCTAATTTATTGAGAAAATCGTTTCCGAGATTATATTTAAATTGTTAATTTGTTAACAAAGAACGATTTTAATTAGCATGTACTTCAAACATGATCTGAATAGCGTAACAGACAACCTTCAACTTAATTACGGGAAGATTGGCTGCAGTTATTAATTTTCAAAGTAGAAAGAGCGTTGCGAAAGCAATACCTTGTAAACCATCGTCATTGAGTTATTGCATTACTACTGAATTACCGTACGCGCAATACAGAACGTGAAACTGAACGAAAATTATCCGCGATATGCATCGCGCACTTGCATGAAGATCGTTTCGTCCATCCGCGCGGGAGGAGAAACGAGTGTAAAAAGATTCTTGCTTGGGAAAAGAAATCGGCGTTTAGATTTTATAATTTGAACGCGCCGAGTTTGCTCGTGCCTAAGCTTAGAAAGTAGACTGGAAGTAACTAATTAAAACGCGCCGTGAAGGAAGAACAGAGATAGATTGTGCAAAGCAATGAATGGAGAGATACGCTAGCTTTAAGAATATTGTATGCACCGAATATCAATATCCATTTTTGAAAAAGAAATGTAAAGCCATTTATTAATTCTTGTCCCTTTTTCGTGATTTGAAATTTTTAATTATATTAAAAATAAAAAATTTGTTAATATAAAATTATATATCTTCAATTTTTTTAATGATTTTTTCGTAAGATTAATAATTTATATTAATATGGAAGCAATAAAAAATAAAATAAATACAACGAGAGTACAAAGAGAAGAGAAAACCTTGATCTGCCTATGAGGTGCCTCGGTCATTCGCTCGCCCGCAGTTATCTAACGTGTTGTCGCACAGTGCATTTACACCGGAAACACGATCGCCGGAAGTCATCCTAAGCTATCTGTTTTATTTTCCGTTACACATACTGTCGCTAACATGAAGGTTCACAAATTCATTTCAGCAATTATTATCGAGATTGAACCAGATGTAAAATATGGAAAAAAAAAACTTTTTTTTTATAGTTTCACATTTATAACTTTTGTGCGAATCAAGTTTCATTCTTATTTCTTTATAATGGAATAAATTATATAATATTTAAAAAGAAAGTCATTATGTAAATTTTCTAATTAAGAATTTAATTGCAAAGGATTAATTGTCAGATAAACCAAATTACGAAAACAACTGTTACGTGTTCCTTGTATACTTACAGGTAAAATCGCTTTATTGTGCTTAATTTACGAATGTCCCCATAAATTATTCAACATAAATTGTGGCTAAAGGAGACGTTTAGTTAATCGGGATCGACGCTATCTATATTGGTGCAACGGGGCTTTAGTCTCATTCTAAGACGTGAACGACTCTCAACGTCTCTCTGAGAGAAATTGTCAGCTATCTTGAACTTTACTGCCGTGCTCGATTATTGAAGCATAACTGCTGAGCTACATGTTAACTCGCCTCGATCAGTCGACGTATCGCGAGCAAATACATCAGGCTCCAAAAAGGTATGATCGTAATGCACCGTAGTATCGTACAATTACTGGCGCACCATAACACGTACAATATCTTGCAGTACTACTACAACCGCTGTTAGCATTGAACGTGACTTATGACGACGGGCGAAGATCGCGCGCGGAATATCAATTAATAATTAATATGACGGGTGTAAAGAGTCGCGATGTGGAGTCGTTAACGCAACGCTCGTGCTATTAATAGAACGGATTTACGTAACTTTCTTTTTTTTCCGGCGAGACCGACTCAAACGAGCCGGCGCGGTACATTTCAGCACTCCGACGTTACTGCCAATCATCCGAGTTAATTCGCGCGACTTTTTCCCGTCACGTCTTATCTCGCGTCCGCGTGCAGACTCAATTTGCAGTGCGCGAGCACTACATTCTCGAATCCGCTCGTCACGTCGTGAACGTCAGACCTGCTTCTGAAGCCCTTTTCGAGAAAGGTCTAATTATGCGCAATAGCAACGTGGAAAAATTAAGTTGTAATAATTACGTGGAGACTCGTAAATTAAGATATATGTGTAATAGATAAGAAATTCTTTTCGCGAGAAAAAGGAAGAATTAACATATATTCAAATCGTCATTTTACGCTAGATCTAATTATCTAAACTTTTCTTTCTATTTCAACAAAATATCGCACTTGATATAATCTTGATGCGATAAAACAACAGCGTATCTTGAAATAGCGAAAGAAATTGCCGATGGAAATTATTTCATACTTAGTCGGAAGCCACTAGACTTTCACAAAATTATATTTTCAAACGCGGAGCAAACTTCCGTGGCATTGGAATTCGCATATCGCGGTAGTCTCGCAAACCGGCGCTACGTGATGCACTTTGTTATCGGAAGCACGCGCTCGATGCGATCAGCGAGCTCGTGTTTGCACCGATTCTAACCGGAAAATACGCGCGTCTCCCCTAAAAAAAAATAAAAAAAAAAACTCCGATGGGATCGAGTCGGATCATCACCGATTGAATTAGTATATAATACTATTCCTCTTCTCTCGGCGAAGCGTTTACGATACGCCGCCACCAGCGTGTCGATAAATATGTACATGTCGTTCCGTATAAGGAACAACCGCCGCTCACATTGTCCTCGATCGTTTCGTATCTTTCTCACGCGTCCACTTTCTCTCTCTCTCTCTTTCATCACGAATGCTCGGAAAACCCGAGCCCACAACACGACAATGTCGTCTTCTCTACAGAAAAATATCGATTACTATCCGTTGCGATTACTATCCGAACGAAAAATAAATAAATATAAATTTTACGACTAGTTTAATAAATATTTATATGTTATGATTTCGAAGATATTGTTTTGTGCATTCTATATCTAAAAAGATGAGCATTTTTAAAATTATGTAATATTGCTATTAGCCAAAGTATATTTTTAGAGTAAGTAGCCAGGACAATTTGTCAGTTTGACGCCAGCTAGCCCTGACCTTACACACTTTCGAATGCTCCAGACATAACTCGCGAGGTTCCTTTAGGCGACTTTTAAGAGCGAGCCAAACAGCCCGAGGATAAGACTCAGGGTTGTCAGGATCTGCTAACCTTTCTCCTCTTGTCATCGGCAAAGCCGTCTTAAGGACGGTTACCCGCAGAAGGCAGTCGCGCCTTCCAGCCAGCATTAATTCGCTTGCGTGTTACTTTGTCAAACTTTACACATCCACGGCCATTCATATATATGTATATATAACTAACAGAAACAATCGCGGAATTAAGAAAAACATATTCATTTGTATACATTCGTATTTCTCCGAAAGAAATCGCTGGAAATCGCGTTGCCGGCATCACGAATTGAGATCAAAACCGTTAGGAGAAGCATGCGCGAGCCGGTTATCCTTGAACGCATAACTTTTTCTCGAAAGTTCAGGGATAGCCGTGATAAGGCGTGTCAACTACAACGGCCATTAATCACGCGTATTAGCATAATAGCCGGAGGAGAGGATCGTGACCGATGATAACACGATAACCGCTGGATGAGTCGGTGCAAGATTATCGATCCGTGATGAACAAAGATCCCTATCCGCGATATGGAACGGTCGCGCTGTACTTTTAGGTTGCTACTTTCCGCATGCGAGACTAAGCCTTACATGATACTATAAGCGCGACATCCTCGGGGCGAACTAGCCTGTCGGCGATTATAAACTGACCGATGATAACTGTCGGTTATAGTTATCATCACAGATATTATTAATAGCTACTAATACGACTCTGAGATAACAGTTATGTTATTATGAAAATCTGATGTTAATATTTTGAGAAATGGATTATATGTCCGGGAACATCACCGTGAAACATTTAACACTAACATTATTTCGCGTATGCTAGCAAATTATAGTTAATACTGTATGAAAAAAGACGACATAATATTAACATTACATGATTCTGCGCATGGAACAAAGATTATGGATAAATGATATATATAAATAAATAATTTACGTCAAGTACTAAAGCATTATTGGCGTAATTAGGCTAGAAAGGAGCAACTCTCCCCAGAAATTTTCGAAACGATAAATAAGCTTAGGCTTTTAAGCTTAGGCCTGACTAAGATACATCTGTAATAAGCTGATTATGCATGCAATTAATTTAAAGATTTCATAACAAGTGAGAAGAATCTTACCTTCGGATTTTAGGATCAGATCCTTCTCGTCCACGGCGATACACGGTAGACGGTCCTTCAGCTCCTCGATCTCGATCTCCAGCTCGGTCTCGTCTTCGAGTCTGACAGTTCTCTCGCCCAACAAATTCTCTCTCCTCTCTTCCAGTAATATCCTCTCCTGCTCTCTAGGAACGTCAATCTTCGAGGAAGACAACGAGTTGAGTGAGTATCGCGGTTCGTTGCCGATCTTGTCTTGTTTCTTGGATGCGGCGGAACGATCGAACTTCCTGGACGGAACGAACTTGTCTATCCTGATCCTATCGGGACCGGGCGGCGCGGTTTTCTTTACTTCCGGTACGATTCTCGGCTCCTTGTATCTGACTCTATCCACCTTTGGGTCCTTAATGTTTGGAATCGTGATAAAGTTATGCTTTTCCTGTTGTTCCTGCGGCACAATTGGCACCTCATCGTGCTCCTCTTTCGGCTCGGGGCTGTTATCTCGCTGCTCCTTGGCGCAATTGGCGATTCTACCGATCCTGCTCCACGAGAGTCGTGTCGCCTCGGACGGTTTCTCGGGAGCGAATATCACGTTGTCGACGTTGAAGAGCACATTCTTCCTCTTGCTCTCGATCACTCGGCCGCGCTTCAGGATGCTCTTGAGCGTCTGCCGGGCTTCTTTTAGTCGCCTCGGCGGTCTCTTTGGCGATACCTTCGGTATCGGGATCCTAGTGATCGGCAGTGGCACATCGTCGTCGTCGTCCGATATCTCTCTGGGCCTCTCGTTGAATACTCTGATCCGTTGACCACCGATCGCCGCTACGGCACTTCTGTTCGGTATCCTCTCGATCGACTTCACTTTCGACGGATCAAACAGACTGGACGACTGTGTTCTGAGATCGTCCTGCTCCAGCGCGTTATCCGACAGATCGTCACTCAGATCATCCTCGTCCTTCTGCTTCTTCAGTAACAAGTACGGATTTACATCACACTCGAGAATGCTCTTCCGCAAGTCCGTAGTAATTGATGTTGCTGTACCGTTCTTCCAATCCTCCTGGCTGCTGGTCCTCCTCTGATTCGCCTCCCTCGTTGGCTTCTTTGAGACTCGAGCCAACTTGGCAGCCGATGCCGTCGCGGCGGGATGAGTTCGCGAGTGACTCTCTGGAGTTTCGTCCAGCATCCAATCGTCCGACGCGCCACTGCCGCCGATAAAACCGGGTCGCGACTTACGATCGTCGTAACTCACAGCCGTACTCGGCTCCTTGTCGAACCACTCGGATCTGGATGTCGACAACGAGGAAGTCTCAGTCGAGCCCTTCCGTTCCTTTGCGGCGGCTCGCGAGACCATACTCTGGCTCCTCGAATCTCGCTGCGAGGATGGTCGATGCGGCGAGATGCTGCGCGCTCGCGATCTCGGCTCCACCAGCCGGTTCCGTCGCATCTGGTCGTACGGATCGTCGATAGCGGTCCTCAGCACGCCTAACAAAGAGATTTAACCGTTGTACTCGCGAGAGGAAATCGTCCCACAACTGTTTCAACTTGACTTGTTACGCCGACCTAGATCTCCTAAATCGAACGCGAATAATGAAATTTCCGACGACGCTGATTTCGGTTTCTAATATGGATATCGGAGAAATTATACTCTCAAGAGACATGTCTCTTTTGGAATGTAAACGTCCTTAATCCTTTAAGATTTACAACTCGGTCAACACGCTATGTATATATGAGCTTGCTAATATACTGACTATTTCATTTCATAATACAACATTTCAGGAAAAAATACAAAATATATATATGTAGAAACGATATATAATGTACGTTAAATTACTTTAACTGCTTGTTTTTGTCATCTCCATTTACGAGCGCGCAAATAAAAAATGTAATGTAGGTAATCAGATAGATCCGTTTACTTTTCACATAACAGCAGAAACAATTACTATCGCGAAAATCATTCGAGTGTAAAGTATCAATTCGCCTCAGTCGAAAGGTCGCTGCTCCACATTTCTAACGATTCGTCAAGTATCATTTGCAGTGCACGTCTCAAAGCGTCTCACTCGGTCAGCAAAAAGATATAATCTAGTCTAAAACGATTTAAATGCAAACTGAAGTAGGTATACGAGAGCATCGTCGCTGTATAAAATTCAGTTATCTTGCCAGCGGCCGAGAACTTTCTGCGCTTCGCCGCATGCACGCTATCTCGAGCGCGAGCAAGGAGAAAATCTCTAATCCGAAGAACGCGTACAATTAGAGCGTGAACATCATTGGCAGCACGACAGGTAGTTCTTACATCCCGCTTATCTATCAAGCTCGAAACAAACACCCTCATATTTCGCGACATATAGCGGGAGAGGTTCTACTTTGTAGATATATATATATATCTTTCTCTCTCTCTCTCTCTCTCTCTAACGCGTCCTGGCGACATAAGAAAGTCATCCCACATATCGTAAGAATATTGAAGATATAACTCATAAAATTATCAAAGGTAAAGAATAGTCTCCGTGAAATAGCCAAGATTAAAGGGAGAGAGAGAGAGAGAGAGAGAGAGCGGATAACTATAATATGCATATTGTGAATCGTTACGTGTCCGAATAATATCTAAACATTCGAGGACGCGGAATAATCGGAGGTAGAATAAGCGAAGATGTGTGCAATTTACTTACCAGCGAGGCTCGGCCGGGATCTTGAGGACGGTGGCAACCGGCAGGTACCTCCAAGGGGCAGACCGGCCACCCGGTGGCCGCCGCACTTGCGGCAGCTGCCGAGCTTCCTCGTAGTACCGGTGAGGAACTCCGGGCAGGAACATACCACGAGCAACGGCGCCGTGCCCGGCGGTGGCGGCGGTGTCAGGAAGGGTCGCGGTGGGTCGTGCCCGGCGAGCCGTGACGATCTGACGGTGCCGTACAGCCATGGATCGCCGCTGTAGATCATCTGGCGGGAGAGCACGCTGCCGCCGCTTATGGTACCCCAGCCACCCTTGCCCGGGTCATCCCCGGGGTTATGATGCTGCCGCGACAGGCCCAGCCGCACGCTCCACGACTTTTTGCCCTTACTCAGAGTATCGTAGCTCTGCGATCAGTCAGAAGAGGGAAAGGTAATTGAGCGGGGATGATAAATGAAGGGCCAGGTCGCTCAAGGACCATCAATCATATTTATATTATTTAGCGTATTAAGAGTATTATCTATTCCTTTCTCTCTTATAATATTCGCGAGGAGCATTGATTTTAATAATATTACAAGGGTAATTACAATACAGTTATCTAATATCGTGCGCGAGCTGATGATTTCCTTTTTTTTCATTTTCTCTTTTACATTTTCAATTATTACTTCCGCTTCTATAATAAATTAAAAAGTGAGACGTGTGATGCTTATAACGTTTGCAATTATAACCATGATAATCTCTTACGTCTTAAAATAGGTGTAATAACTGATATATTTATAAATATTATATTTGCATATGACAGTTTTGTCGCAACGTGAGAATTTTTATGTTGTGTCCGGATATGACAGCATAATTTTCCGACCTGATAAATACGTGCATTTTTTTATAATCTCCTGTCACTTTATATATATAAACGGAAGGGTAATCACTACTCTAACGTAATATTATATATATATATATATCGCTCAATATAAATTACTTTAATCATACATTCGTTGTCACGAAACATCTAACATGCTTTTTTATCGACGTGATTACGCTTGTTTCCTTGGCTGCCGGACGAAATTGGAAGTCCCGCAATAAATCCCATTGCAAGAAACGTCCGAATGTATGTACTTGCTACGTATGTCGTGTAATTTGCGGCAGTCCTACAATAAGTGACTATCGGTAATTACGGATGCATCATTCCGCTGACTCCCTGGTTCGATCCGTCGATACTGCGCGCCTATAATAACTTCCTGGATACGGAGAACACGCGACATTCACTCTCCTCTGAATAGCTAGAGTTATATTTATCCGGAACACAAAACAGAGAAGCCATTGTTGCCTCTGTCATTGTCCCGGTCATCATTCTTTCCTCCTTCGGGCTGTTTACTGAAGGTACGTCGTAGCCACGGCATGCATACGACATCGGTATTTACGCCCGAAGAAACGAAATTCCGATGCATATCACTGGAAACTTGACAACACGTGTGTGCGCCCAATTTCCTGAAATATACCTTTACATCAATAAAATATTTTATGTCTTATGAAGAAAGGAAGATCTTTGTTTCGTTTGTTTCTCTTTATAAATTTGTAACGACATTGGAATATATTTTCAGATTAAATAATATTCTATATTTAGATTCGTTCATGGTACTGATGATGATATTTCCAATTGAAAAGAAACTATTTTTAACATTTAAAATAATGAATTTATTAATAATATTTTAAGAAGTACTACATTGCTAATTAAGTTTCTAAAACACGTCTTTAATGTATTAAAAATATTCCAAATTCAAAGATAATTAGCATCAATTAAAAGACAATCTGCTCAATTTTTCATAATTAACAGTTATTAACGATAAATTTCACTTCCCACATAATCAATGTACATAAACAAATATGCGTCACGTCTTATTATGGCGATTTATCGCGCCAGTGAAAACGAATTCTCATATTATGCATTCAATCTTGTTGCCGCGGCGTGGAAACGTAGGAAAAACGCAACATACAAAATGCAGAATTGCACAAGCCTCTCGATCCGACATATCACTCTCTCATCCACGTGATTTTATCCGCAACAGGAATCGATTCGTATTCGATGAGGATCGATCGACGAATCTGTCGTTTCAATTTCCTTTTAACGGCACGTACAGCCAAGATACGCTCGATCTCCGCTTCCTGTCGACCTCTTCACGTCCAGAAGCCTCACGAATCGCAAGTCCCTTCCGTAAATCGCTGCTCGTCAGCCGCCGTGCGTTCTCCATAGAAGGAAGAACGGAGAGGAGGTCCGCGCGATGCGAGCCTCGGTGGATAAGCACAAAGAACCACGATGTGGAAGAAGCCACGGTAAGAGAAAAAAAAACGAAGGAAGCGAAAGGAAGAGAGACAGAAGGCAAGCGCGTTTCAGGGAAAGTGAACGACGGTAGGAATCGCTTGCAATCGGCAATTTAAATTCGTTTCCCCCTTAGAGAAATCGGAGAGATAACGTCGCGCATACATCCCGCGCTTGCGATGTCGAGAGAGAAAGAGAGAAAGAGATCAAAGGCGCGCGCGCGCGCGAGGAGAGAAACTAGTATTTGTACACGTATATGTACACTAGATAGTTCTGTTCGTTTATCGCGAAAGAACAGGTGATTTATTAATGTATTATATTTCCATGGGAAATAGCAATTTTCGATATGAGTTTTATGGTAAAAAAAAAAAGGAAAATGCTAAGAAGACATGAACTATAATTCATCTACGAATTAGATATATTATGAATGACAGTAATTTCATTCCCGTTTTGATATATTTGAAGGTTTTTCGAACGATAATTTATTTTCTATTTTTAAGTATTATGAGTTTTTTGCAGTTAGCGATATATTTTTATTCGTAAGAAGATAAAAGTAAACTTTTCTTTCTATCGAATGTTTTTGTCGCAATAATGTATGAATTTCCTGCACGAAGCATTATGTTGTAAGAGAGATAAGAAAATCACCGAGGAGAACGACGATGAAGGCAAAACTCGAAATAGCACATCCCGAAAAAGTCAACAACCAACTGAAATCGCTGTATGAAGTCACTTGCCTTGTTAAAATCACTTCTCTCAGGAATGGATGTTAGGCACGAAGCGAGGTCTGTCCCGTTGTCTGTCTATCGAAAAACTGCCACGAGCGAAATACGAGGAAAGACAAAGAAAGAGAGAAACGTCTCGAGAAAGGCGAGGAAATACAAGAAGTCCGGCTCGTGTCTAAGCGCGTCTAAGCGCGAACGAAAAAGTCAGCGGACAGACCGGCTTGTGGAGAATCGAGGAAGAGGGATAAGACGGAGAGAAACTGGAGAACTGTTCTCGGCGACTTGTCCAGTCGTCGAGGAGAACTGCCGTGCCATATTTCTGCGGCATGAGGAGTCCTTCGAGGAAACCTGCGCATGGAAAAAAAAAATAGCAGCGCACGTAGTCGCGATCGCGGGTGCGATAACAAGTTTTGCGCAAAATTGCGACGCTGTCGACGATTGCGCGGTTGTAAAAATTGCTGGGGAGAAAAAAAGCTTCTTTCCCCGGAATTGGATTGTGGGATAACACCTCGTGGGATTGCAATTTCCCCGGCAAGAAAAAAAGCACGATGCACGTTCGCTGAGCGACGCCGCCGCGCGCCGTACCGTTATGCGTTGTTCGGAATGAGGATTCTGCGGGATTCGCGTTCTCCAAAATCGCGCGGCGATCAACGGTTAACGCGCGCGCACGCGGTTAACAAAAGAGGAGATCGCTTGCGACGATTAAATCGAAGTAGGTTCCCGTGGACGAACGGGACGACCGACGTTACGTTGGAGGATATTGTTAACTAACTCTATGAGCCTCGTGAAATTTTCTTAATGTCTAATCCATTCAATTAATCTATTATCCGTTCAGTCGGCGCTTTATAATTATACTTCCCGCGTGCTTATCTCTCATCCACCCGCATATATTTTTTGCGGATAAGTTCGCTGGTGCAACGTAATAAAATATACATGCGAAACGAGAACTACATCTCAACCGAGTGTGGAGCGCGTCGATTTATTCGCAACACACGTGCTTGTGGAGGCCAAATCTAATCTGCAGCGATCTGCAGACAAGGTCTGCGCGCGATATGCACTCGACCTCTTTTTTTTTATGCAATTGCGAAAAGCAAGCGGAAATACGGGCAACTTATCCTGCAATTCTGCTTGCTGGCGAGAAATTAATACGCATTTTCGAAATATGTCTTTTGAAGAAGATCGTTTACTTTCGATTCGGTATAAGATTTTCTTACACAATCGTGAAAATTGATTAAAGAGAAGAAAAATGTTAAAAGTATAACATTTGCCATAAAAACGTTGCGATATGTTTTCTATCTTACACCTGGGCATAATTTGCATTTGCTACCGCATGAGGTTGCACCTGTTGATATAACGGTTTTCGCGTTCAAAGCATCTTCATCTACGTTTTTTAACAGCATCAACATTGAGTATACTCGTATTATTAATAGATTATAATGATTTAATGACTGCGAAGAGAAAGAGAGAATATTTCTTATTAATTATTCATTTGTTAAAAGTATAATAATAAAGACATAACGTTTCTTAACTTAAAATAGCAAAATAATAACTTTTTCAAAATTGATTTGATAATTGAAGAGTAGTAAAAGTGTGGGATGTAAATCAGTTCATTAATATATTGGTCACTGTAGATTAAGTTACGTGAAATGATAAAAATCATGTCGAAACTGAGCACAATTGTAAGTTCAAGAATGCGTAAAATGGTGGCATTAACAAACGCGATTGAAACCGTAAAGTGCAAAACAGTATGAATCCATGTAATAAAATTGTGAAATAAGAAAGTTTCTTTCATAAACATTGCTATTAATGCTATTAATCATGAGATAATTTTTTTGTATAAATAAATAAAATGTATGATAAATGTATTATGGATAATTACAATTAGAGATATTAAGCATAAATTTTCATCAAACATTTTACAAACATTCCTAAATAATTTACTTAACTCATGCAATGCTAAAAAGTGATTTGTCCGGTATTTTTCGGCTTCAATTTTTCGCGTTCGTAAAGACAAAGCAACACTGTGCAATATATGAAGCGCATAAGGTCGGAAAATGGGGCAGCCGGCTGCCTTGAGGGCGAACAGCGAGGTGCACTTACTTTCTCGTCCATGTGGGACTTTCGTAAAAATCTTGTCCCACAAGCTCACGTAAGAGTCGACCGTTTGTCGGCCGACCAGTCGAAAAACAGAAAGTAAACTAGCGTATAAGCGAGTGGCTCGTATGCAGGCGAGTACACATAGACGCGAGCCATCGTGTCTGCATACAACTCACAGGTGCAAAGCGAAAACGGGCCGAACGGGCGTGGCTGACAAAATCGATCTTAGATCGAATCGAACCAGAAATTTGTCTTGTGACAGTAAGAAAGACAGTAAGAACGAAAATGATATTATGCCTTTTAATAAGAAGTATACTTTTTTTAGTATCTTAATAATTTTTTGTATCTCACTCGTGTGTATTTTTTAAGTTAAAATGTTTTTTTGAATGAAATAGAGCACTATTCTTGTAAGTTAAATTTTTCAACTTTTCCAAAACGTTAAAACAAATTTTTTATGCGATTAACAGAACATATTTGTAGAATATATGTACAGAACATACAGCGTTCTCCCTGAGAATATTTCCAAAATGGATATATGGAATCTTCCGCATTAAGGTGCACAAAGATTTGCCAATTACGTAAAATAAATGTTTATTCAGAAATATCGTGATTATCATAATCTTATTAGACATATTTCTTTCATGATTATATGGTATATACTACGATGCCGTTCTTCCGATTTATGCTTCTTTGTGCAATATCTTGTTAGTACAATAAACATAGCCTTATAAACCTATTCAATGAAAGCTTCAAGACTACTTCCTTCAGAGACTACCGGTTCGAGTGCATATCTTCAAATGCGCCTCTCGCGACCGGCTCTTCTTCGATGTTAGTCTACAAGACTCTCGAGAGAATACGAGATAAAATATTTTCACTGAAACTTATACTAGTGTGCATACAAAATTCAGAGATGGAATTCTTGTCGCGTGTTATATGTATAATATTTCGTACAATACTTGTGAGGTAACGAATATACAATTAATTGTAATACAAAGAAAAACAAGGAACTTTAATACATGAAATCACAAAATTGACTCTCAATTTTCTCTATTGCTTCTTTAAAGGAAAAATGATGGGTCAATCACCTACGTATTTTACTCTAAGAAAGAGAAATACTGAGCACAAAGATATCAAATGGATCGAATTGCTGCCAAGCTTTAATGCTCCGTATCTAATCGATCACGGAGGCGTTAAAGAGTCTTGGGAAAGCAATCCAATCTATGTATTTTTCTCCTTTGAAATAAAAAGACCCGGGTATCCGAGATTCCTTCTGATTTTTCTCTCCACCAATTCACGATGTTTACCAGCGTATGCCGACGCGACTTGGCTGAATGAAGAAAAGCATGAAATAGGCATCAAGTATCCTTGAAAGAACACGAGATCTCGCTTTTGATAAGATACGTTAATTCATACGGCAACGCGTACTGAAGGCAATCCGAAAAAAGTATGAGAAACGCGACGCACAAAAAAATACACGCAAGTTACGGCGGGAAAAGTGGCGAACGGTTCTTGCGAAAGGAGAAGACGGCGAGAAAAACGAATAAAAAAAAGGACAGGTGAAAGAGCACTCGCGTGCATTTTAGCTGCTCATCTCCCGAGGTCATCTCGATACAGACGGTAGTCACGGAGGAAAGTAAACTCCCTCTTACTAATTAATAGCTATGGTACTACTGGTTGCCTGCGGTCGATTCTTAACATCGTTTCTCCCATAACTCACTCGCAAAATAATAACATTTTGCAAGTAATCCGATCAATGAAAATAATTAAATCTTAGTATTTACGAACTATTTGTAGGTCAATCATTCAATTTGCAGCATTAAAAATAATTTTACTCTTTGTCTGGTTAACACTCTCAAAATTTGCCTCCCAAAAGTTTTATTTTGTGAAGAGTTTCTATTCTCCTAGGTAAGGAAAAATGTTTCAAGCTAAGTTTACTCTGCAAAGCTATTTTTAATAACATAATATTTCTCATTAATGAACCATATCTTATGTTTCAGCGTCACGTATCACGAGAAGTCGCCTTAAAATGCGGTCTGGTGGTTCAGTGTCGACAATTACCTTTCCGGATGGAAACGCGTCTGTCACGCTCAAGTAAGCGTACCTTTCCGGCTCGGATATCGATACACCATGGCAGGCAGGTCGATGACTCGCGGAGAGTGTTTGAGAAATTATCTATTCCTCTTGCACGCGCAAACGACATTATTTTTCCCGAGGTATGCTTCTGTCCCCCTACCTTAATATCATCGGCTCATAGCAATTGTGCAAAATGCAATAGTCATAATACCAGTCACAACTGCGGTAACAATTTCATTCCGCCTGTTACCACGGGACTCACCAGCCACTGCGTGGAGAGAGAAAAAGATGAATACGAGAGTCCCGGCTTTATGTTCTGGCAGACCAGATGTTTCGCCTCGGAAACATCGTGACTTTATTGATTTTGAACCCTTCATTGAATTTGCGTGAGAAAAACTGAATTCCCTTAAACCATTGCCTCATCTCTTTCATCTCCTTAAATAATTTGAAATTTCTTCTTTCGAAGAATAGTGAGATGCCATTTAAAATTATAAATTATAAATTATAAATAATTAATAATTCCCGCGCAATAAGTTCAACATCTTATTCTTCAATTAATTCCAATTAATTTCTTGTTTGAATTTTTACCCATTTTCGTCTATTAATGTTCGATAATAATGTTAGAAAACGAACTACTATAACAGATGAAATTAATGTTGAGTACATTAAAAAGAATTTTTGCATAAAAGAAACAAAAACTTAAAAAAAATACTGTCACAACGAAACAGCTCCAACATATGTTTGTCATCGTATACAATTCTGTGATGCTAAGTGCACGAGTTGTTTTTCACGCGTCGCAGAGCAAACCATAACTTTGTGGATGGGTCTCTCTCTCTCTCTCTCTCTCTCTCTCTCTCTCTCTCTCTCTCTCTCTCTGTGTGTGAGACCAATGGAAAAAATGACACTCACAAGTATAGACTATTACTGAATAAATACGATTTCTAGAAGATCATGCACGTAATTCCTCGTATTCACAAATACGCAAAGTCAACCGCTTTTATTTCTTTGATTTCTGACAAAATACACGTTATTTGTTGTTACGTTAATTATGTAAATTATCACTCCTCAATGCGGAAAATTATCAGTCTCCCATTTAAACGATATTTTACGACTGAACTGAATGCAGTAGCAGTATAGTTATGCAACTAGATTGTTTTTTAAACAATTTCTGTTATTATGTATATGTATGTATGTATGTATATATATACTACATACTGTAACGAAAATTTTTAATATTATTGACATACTTCCTTAGTCAATTTCTTTTTATAGATTGGTTGATATAGCGCAAAGAATACTATCAACTATTTTATAAAATTGATACAGTTAATGTATGTATAACCTAAGTATGAAGAGAATATTTAATTACCTTATTAATTATATCTAAGATACTAAGTACTTGGCATTAAATAAATTAATGTATTTAAAAATTACACATACCATTTGTAAGATAACACTAGATTGAGTAATCCGGACATATAACAATTCTGGGTAATTAGTATACATATCTAATACTGAATCAATTATGAACTTTCTACTATTTACAATTCTGCAATTTATATAAATATATATACGCGCGCGCGCACGTGTACGCGCATACGTACGTATATTTGGTTATTTATTATATTATAGGTATTGCAGAGATAGTTGCGTACGCGAGGGACTATCGCACGCGATCTTGTAGCTAAACCGACCGCGTGTGCATGAGCATCCCGGGGTCACGGTAGATGCACCGCGGATGCATCATCCTTGTGACTCCACCGGTGCGTCTCTGCGTTGCACAAGTGTGCACCGGCGTGTACGTTAAAATTCAACGCGTTATTATGACGCCGCTACGGCAGGTACGTATCTCGAGTGTTTCGATACACGCATAAATCATTTTCGTAATATTTCGCAGCGCAATAAGATTATATTCGAATAAAGGATAGATAATCGTAAAAATTATAATGTTCATAAAGATTCCCATCTCGCGATAAATATATCTGATACCACCGAGGGAGGATAAGCGAAAAATAATCTAATATTCAAAGATACTCCACTCATATTACATGCCTAAAAATATTGCAATGATTTTATTTAGAATTTATATAATCAAATATTATATGAAAAATTAAAAAGTTTTGAATCTTGATAAACTTTCATCCTCTCTAACGAATAGAAGAAATTCTGTCAAACTGGTTAAGCAACATTGAGATAAACGCAACCTGGCTGTCGATATAACGATCGATCGCATCTTCTGATTGTCGTTACGCACATCGAATCTTCCGCGATGACGCAAAATGTGCTGCGTAATCGCAGGAACGATTAAAAGGCGCTTATTAGCCGCGATTGAAGATGAGAGGAATGGATCAATAGAAGATGGGATCTAACTATTTTTTGCGCGAAAATTACGTCAAAGAAAGGAAAGTGACACGCTCCGCGGCCTACGGCGGCGGCAAAATTTTCACCTCGCAAAGAACCTACCGCGGTAACGACGACGAACGGGGACGCTAAAGATTGAAGACGATACGCGTCGGCGAATGTGATGACAACCTAACACCCGTAGAATCTGCGATACCAGTGAAAAGAATAGATAAGGAAACACTAGAGAAATCAGGTTACGCGTGAAAACTCTGAGCTCGAGTGCGCTTGTCTGGTCAAGCGAATAAATCAACGACTCTTAATCGTTTATTGCTCTACCCATAAACGTTAGGTAAAGTTGAGTGAAACTCGACTTTATCCTCCATCACTTCCTATCTCCATTGTTGAAAAGATGCAGGAAATCGATTGAACTTGACTGATGGTAATTAACCATATAACATTGATGGAGATATGAAGAAAAAGCTTTGACATATAAAATATTATACATATAAAGTAAGATTTTTGTCTTCTCTTAAAAGTGAAGAAATTATATTGTACTACCGACTCGAAACAGATAAAGTCACGATCGAAGGCAAGAAATTGCGGGGGGACAAAGTCTCGAAAGTTCCTCGTGGCGATGTGGGCCAAATACTAACTAAACTAGTTGCTCTAGCACGCAAGAACGGCGAACGCTCGAAGGAGCATGGAAAGTCACGCGCCTGTGAGAAATCCGTGTATCCATGCTCGAATAGTTATATAAACTATTACCGGTCACGCGCAGCATAGCAGAGTCGCCAAATCCTGAATTACGGAGTGGCTAACAAGCAAGTAGTTACCAATGAAAAAAGAAGCATATAATTTAGTGAATCGGCAAGTTCTTAAAAACGCATTCTATTATCATTGGTTCCGTATTTTCACATAAAACGTGGCTATTAAATTGTTGACAATCGTTGCTGCCTATTTTCAACATACTCACTTTTCCAATACGAAGACCGCGCGTGATGTAAAAATGAATGAAACGAGGATCGTCCCATTTAATGTTAAATTTACGACAACGATATACTTCTCGTTAGTTTCTTTTTTAACAAAGAAGAGAGGAAATGTCATGTAGCATTCTATTAAAATAACATTTCACAATTCATGTGCAACAATATATCTTATTATCACTTTGCGCACAATTTCCAAGCGTTTCTTACGATCTCGTATCCAGTTAAATCTCACGCTACTCAGTGCGAACGTTTGCTTAACATATTAAGAAAATTTTTATAAAGGAAAGAATCCAGATTGGACATAAATAGCATAATATTGTCAGATACATGTTTTCCTGGCTATTTAAAATCCGGAAATTTATTTTTAAACTATCCCGTAAACGAGGTAATTAGATGATACGTGCGGTGCGTAATTACAGCATATGTATGTTCAATGGAAGTGGTGATTTATACGCTAACGATCGTAAAGTTCGTTCCTCTTACCTTCGCAAATGTTCGATTCGCATATCACTCTCCGCGGCGAGCGGCCGGCCTTTTGCCGCATAAGCGTGCGGAATTACTCGCGGAATTGCGCAAATTTATCCCCATTCGTAACACTTGTCGATGCGGTAGAAAGTAATGATACTTACAAGCACCAAGTAATGATACTTATAAATCCTCTTGCATTACTTACGAACGCGCTGCTATAAATCAATGCGAATAAATATAATAGAGTCTACGCGCATTTTTGTTTATTGTAACCATCAAATTTTTATCATTAATGATTTAGCATATAATATTTTGCAATTACTAAAAACACATCTATATAATTAACATATATATTTAAAAAACTATAACTTTAACTTGTGTATAATTTATGTAATTATAGCTTATTAATTTGTTAATCCGATTGCATTATTAAAATATTTTAATTAAAAAATTATATATTTTTTTTTCATTGCAATTGTAACGTAATCATATAATACTGTAGCTCGGTAAGAAAAGAACCGTAAGATCTATTAAAAAATAGAATATATGTAAATTACACTAATTATGTAATTTGCGGAGAATGCATATTTGCGATTAGTATCAACCGGCACTTTATCAGCGACTAAACCACTTGACACTCGAGACAGCTAAGAAACGCAAACTCGGGAAAAGTATAGCGTATCGCGACGCAAGACGACGTGAATACAAAGTACTCCATATCATAATCGGCGACGACTGGTTTTAAGGTAAAACCAGACGAGCCATTGTCCAAGCGACAGAACTGAAGCACGTAGCCCCTGTTTTACGGGCGCCGTTATTGTGATAGCCATCCTTCGCGAAACGTTTTCTGTTTCAGGATTTCTGCTTTTATGTCGCGCCAAGTTTCCCTTTTCGAATTCATTATACTTATCTCTTTCGTGACATGCATCTCACTATATGATGTATCAAGCTCAATTCTAGTTGGAATATAAATCGTGCAATATTTTAAAATCATCAACTAGTATTATAAACTAGGTGATATCTTCTATAATTATAAAGTAGATAATAGTGATAATAGAAAAGAATAATTATAGAAATACTTAATGTAATCTATTGAAAAGTTTGTAACAAATACTTTTACTTTTTATATTTTGTTTTATATACAAAGTGTGTAAAGAAAAAGGCAGAAATATATATATTACAAATAATATTTTTAATCTTATATAAACCGATTATAAATGACATTACAAATAGCTTTTTGATTAGCCTGACATTTGTTATAATTAAACATTCGGGGCATTTTTGATTTTCAAAAACAGATTCTTTCCGAGCCAAACAGTTAACAATTTAGCATTTTTTTAAATGGAAATAAAAGAAACCGCAACAGAACAAATACCACAAGCTCTATCATAAATTTTGTTCAAGAATATAGTATCTTGCAACAGTGTAAGCAGGAATATAGAAATCCAAACCGCAAACCCCAAGCCGTAAGTTTTTCAACTGTCAGGTGATGGTCCGGCAGACTGTCTATCGAGGCAAGTGTTAAGCGGCACTTCGCGTGCAATTCCCGACCGTCGTAAAACGTGAACGTCAATTCACGCTTCTCAAGCGATTCAATTCTCGGTTGATGGCAAAAATCATTAGCGTGGCAATCGTAGCACTAAATTGCTTATCGATGTACGAGGATGGCAATTAAGCATCCGCTAAAGTGTCGCGTCGTTATGGAAAGTGCTTACGATCAGCAAGCGTAACGTACATCATAATGTCGCTTCGTGCAATAGATCCGGTCTGCTCTAAGATGTGTTTATTTCTGCCTTTAGATTCCACACCACTCAAAAACCTCGCAAATACTTTGAATGAAACACCAACGCGATTATATATACGGAGAAATTTGCAATAGCTATCACGATTACGTAAAAGAAAACGTAAAACCTCGAGAGAAAAAGATCTTTCTCTCTTCCATCCTCTCGTGTTTTATAAGCTTTATAAAATAATATTACTTACTTAACTTTACTTGTAACTTTCGAGTAACTGAATAGAAGAATCGTCCAATAGGCAATTTTTAGCTTCATTCTATTTAATAGATATGAAACTTTGCTCATTTTATAATAAATGAAGAGATAACGATGACACATATCGGATTGAATTATTATCTACATTGACGTCTATCAACGTCTACGTTACTCAAGAGTAATGCGGAACGAAATGAAAAGGAGATAAAGGCAAAAGGAGAGTGGAGGTACGAAAAAAATCTGCGATTCAGGAGATAGGCAACCACATCACGTTCATTCATCCCCGCGTTATGCAAGTGGCTTATACCTAGTAATTAACCTATCCGAGTGCACTTTCCCTATTTTGACACGCCAGCACGGCTCGTGCATCGTTCTTTCTCTGTTGTTACAAACATCCGTAAAATGATCAATTTGCTTCTTCGAAATAAAAACTCTAACGTACCATGATATTGACTTTTCCTCTAAATACTTGCCGCGCAAGTGCTCTACGTCCAACGAATTATACGCCGTACTCTCGTTACGTAAAAGCATTCTTGCTCTACGCAGAATGTTTCGGGGAAAAAATCGGTGGCCTTTCCTTGGTACGAAGACATAAGAAAGACGGCCATTCAGACCCTGACTCGTTCTGCAAGTAGCAATTAGACTACGCGGAGAAATGCGATAGCAGAAGAAAGCTCTCCTTAAGAATCCACCGCAACTTGCCACAATGGCTGTATCTAATGACCAACCGCGGATGAGGTTCCACGATTCCAACCTCGGTTGTGTCCCGTTACGTAAAACGCCGCCGTAAGAGCGTCTCACATCAGACACGCTCTCTCGCGCATCGCATCGCATCGCATCGCATCGCATCGCATCGCGCGACTCCAGAAATCGGACCGATCTCGGATGCTCAACGGGCTTTTTAGGGCTTACCTTGCCGGAGGTGGGTGAGCTAGACGTCGGACTGAGGCCCTGTTGCAGATGATACATCTTGGGGGTGAGCATAGCTGGAGGTGCGCCGAGGCTACCCGGGGCGACAGCTACGCTCGTCATGGTCATTTCCTGCGATGCTTGCAGACCTCAGTGTCGTCGCAGCACCAGCATTTCGTCGCGCCTCTCTGTCCCTCACACAATCTCGCATTCTCAAGTCGTGGCGAATCTGTAACCGTTATGGAAAAATTATCTATTAAATGAATCAATGAATCAATAATCATTAATGTTGTCACATGTCTTCATATAGAAATAATATAGCGATTTTTTATAAAAAATGTTTAACATGAATTGTAAAAACATTCAAACAAATTTTTCAATATAAGAGTAATAAAATATAAAATGTATTATTACTTTATAACGTTTTCATAGCTTTATAAGAGCTTTATAAGAAGCCTTATATATAATTAATATTTCTTTATATCTTTTGTTGATTCTTCAGTAGATATCACAAAGCGTAAAATAAATCTCTATTCTATACCGTGCTTAACTGTACTTGCGTTTCACAAAGATATATTTAGGTACAATGCTGATTGAATTAAAATCTCTCTAGCGAAATCCACGTTACAATGATGAAATGATGAGTTTGGGTTCGACGGTAGCAAAACAACATTTCCTTGCATAATCATCGCGATAAATTACGGCACCTGACAATAGTACCATGTAATTTCTCTCGCCAGGAGATCACGATTGCGCAATTTTCGTCGCGCCAGACGAAATATTCGGTCGGCCGGACCTAGAAAGCGTCCAGGAAATGTTAATTCACTGGAGTTACGGGCCTCGATGTTACGTGCATCAAGCATAGACGAATATATCTCGCTGATTCTATGCTTGGTTAAATACTCATATAACATTTGAAATTATGACATTTATTTTCATCAATATACTTCCGCCAATATTCATAACGTGACATTTCGTTCACGATTTCGTCACTCGGTAATGCTTGCAGTTGTCATTTTTTAGTTATTTACTTTTTTGTTTTAAATTACAAATTCATATTTTTAATTTTCTTCATAAATATAGACATATATATAGATACAAGATATATATTTTTACAAAACTTTTAAAATTATTTCCTTACAGTAACATTATGTAATGCACACAATTGCATAAATATAAAAATATTTAGAATATAAGTATTAAATATTAAAGGATTAATTTAAAATCAATACGTAACCATATTATTTGTGATTGCAAATTTAAAAATTAAATACAGAACGCAAATCTCAATTATATAACATATTGTTTAATAAATCAAAATAGATATCATTTATATAGAAAATTTACGTAAAAACGTATATATCATGAGCCTGGTAACAATTATCCAAAATTAATATTTTATTTAAAAACTTTACTCATTCTTATTTACGATCTCACGTATGAAAAATAATATAAATTACATTAACTTTGAATATTTAAAGCAAACAGAATCCATCTATAGAAATGATTGAAATATAGAATAGAAAGTTAGAAAAAAGAGATGAGTCACGTGAATCTCAATAGATTCATATGTATCGTTGTTGAACGAAGTTTGTAAATAAGAGTATAAACCGCTCAACGGTCTGTGACTAACAGTCGATGCAAACGAGCCCCACAAATTAATTCCACAGACGAGGGAACGCGATGTACGAGTGACTCGGTAGCATTTAATTAACAGAGCAAGAGACTATCAAATAAATAGAGCAGATAACTGTTGGGAAGAAAAAAAAACAATCGCGACTGTGAGCAACTAATGAATTATCATTGATTGTATTATAATGCACGCTTACGATAAATATAGTCCATCCGAAATTCTGGCAGCGATCTTAATTTAACTTTAATTTATTTAGATCTCTAACTAAACAAGAAATATAAGAACAGTTTTTCCTACGATATTTACGGTTAAAGTCGCACAATGGCATCATTCAGTCTTGCTGAATTTCGCCCGATGCACATCTGCATTGACCACAGAGCGTATCTTAAATTTACATTACGGCTCTGATTTGTGAAATTCGCTACAGTTCGCGGAACCCGTTGTTCCTCACGAGTGCGGCCCTGCACGAACTGCATTCGTACGCATGGAGCTCAAATAAAGATGTCTGCAGCGAAGCCACCGACCGAGCCGACGCATTACGACCGTGGAATGCATTCCCGAGATTCTTGCTCGTCGATGTACCTTCGGCCGCTGATGTATGAGTAAACACACAAGTAATAACGAGACAGACGTAAAAACGTCGGACCATGGAGCTATTTTTGCGTGACATCGCGGAGAAGAAACCATTAAATTCGGAAGGAAAGCAAGAACAATCGCGTGATATAGCAATTGGGATTTATCACGCAATACAATTTGTATTGTGACAATTGTAAACTTAAACTACACATAGTGGACGATAAATGCCGGTGATAATTAGAATCTTCTATCAACGTTTTTATATTTCTAATATTTTCTTTCTTGTATTTCTAACATTTAAATGAACTGCAATATATTTTCCACACGTGGAAGCACAAATGAAAACGTATTGCTCAAGCTGCACGATTGCGAATGGCATTTCATGAATTGTAAAACTGAAAACGAACAAAGGGGAACAGCGACTCCATAACGGAGGAGTGCGCGACTCGCCGAAAGACAATAATCGGCTATTCGCTTTCGTAATAATACGGTACGTCTAAGATCTAACGCCGAGGCAACAAGAGAAACTGCCGAAGGGAGTAGACATTGCAAAACGAACTAAATAATACTGGGCTATCATCAGGGCCTCAAAATCGCCGTCGATACTTTCCATCTGTCGCGTCCCCCTCGTCTACAAAAAATAGACTACCTTGTAGCCCATAATTACGCGTTGCAGAGCAAAACTGATCCAAATCACGCTATTCCTGATGCATTAAACGAAAACAGCGATTCGACAAATACAAAACTAGAAGTATCGCTTTTCTCACTGACGAATACTTAAAAAATCATCCAAAATCAATTTTTTTTCTCATCAAAATAAATTTTATGTCATTTTAATTATGAAGTTACATAACATCAGAAATTAAAGAAAGTAATTAGAGGTTTGTTGATTTAATTTTTTGATTAATTGACCAAATATGCACTCGAAAATTAGAAAACTCCAGGAAATGAATTATTATCAAACTTTCGCTAGGAATAAATTGCTTCTAAAGGTTTTGCTATCCTCGAAAGGTTTTGCTATCAATGAGAGATAGAAATGATAGTGGAATATCCTTTATATGTGTTTGGTGCGGTAATGACGTTGTGCGATCGTGCGTCACAAGTAATCAGCGACAGGACGGCAACGATGATGATGTAATCCACCGTAAAACCGAAAGACCGCGCATTTCCTCGACCGTGTAAGCCGCGGAGCCGAGGCACGTGTATTCGCACGGTGTGCACAGCTCGTTGTACATCGCCGATAAATCGCCGCGGTGAAAAGTAATAGTCGAGGAAATCGCGCATAACGGACAATTATGTCGTTACTGTATGGCAATCAGCGGCGCGCGGGTCTACCCAAAACGCTCGCAACAAATCAACGTCATGCGAAATCTTATAAGTTTACGCAACAAGGCATTTGTCCCTCAAATTCTTTCAACGGCAATCGAATTTTCGATGCATGGACGGAAATCTGACAACGACAGAAGCATAGCTGTTGACGATCCTCAGACTACGGAGAGCGAGAGAGAAGAATGCAAATGTAAAATGATAAAATTTACTATAATTTTAGTCGCACACAGATCATTATAACGTAATTTATCTTGACAATGGTGACTTGGGACGAGAGATGTGAAACCAGATATTCTAGAATTATAAAAAAAGTCGCGCCATTATTTACATAACGATAGAGATTTTCTTTCGCCGCGAATGTAAAAATTCACACGGTCATGGATTCTTATTGTAGATAATCCTTATCCATGCTGTACGATCATCTTTTAACCTTGTCGCATGTACGCTACTTATGTTCTCAAAGTAATCATTGACGCAAATTGTAGAGGAATAAAAACGTGTCAACCTTTCATCCGACGATGCCAGCTTACATGCAATAACGTGCAATGTAAAAGATCACGAGAGAAACATCGTTTATCATTTAGTTGAAGTTAAAATATGTAGAAAATCACAGTCTATGAAAGATATATTACTATGTTGTGCGTCTTCCTTATTATTTCTTTCTTACCTTCGCTTAATTAATAGTTAAAAAATTCTAATGTTCACTTCAATGAAAAAAATAGTTTTTAATTATCAACAACTTTAACTTAACAACAATTTTTGAAACGCGAGTCTAAGTTTCTTTAGAGAAAACGAATGAAAGTAATTCGCAGTCACTAATTGTTCATGTGTCCATAAAAATAAAAAAAATTGATATTACTATCCAGCGGTATTCTATGCAGAACCTATGGTAATTACAAGAGAGATCGAGGGAAATGATTTCGTCCTTCATCACTTTCCACGATCTACGGATTACGAAAGTCCGACCAAAGTCTCCACACGACTCATCTTCCGGAAGAAAACGCGCGACATGCAGCATGCCGTTAATGTAGGTTAACACACCTCTCGAAGGACAACGTGAACAACATACTCCGAGTACTGTTAATCCGCACCGACTGACACTCATCGTCGTGCAACGTGGCGGCGTACAATGATTTTTATTTAAGCAATGTCGCGTCGTGCATTTGCAGTGTTGGATACCTACAATAAACTTATGCGGTACAGATCTGCAAGCAGAATTGTCACAACATGATAGAAATATCAAACATAGATTTAAAATGCTTCTGTAATTCTCAAATTCTTGACAATAAATTTATTTATTATTTCGAATAAAATAGACTCCGTATAGATCGTTTGCATATAAATACAACCTTAACATTTATCCGAAATAACAGCTCATATTAACCACTTGAAAGAAAAGAAATATATGACAAATTTCACGAAAAAATATTAAATCATAATAGAATCATAATTAGATACGATATAAAACTTATTTTCCCTTTTGAAAAGCAATTTCAAATCCATATAATTAAATCTGATAAATCCAAAGATGTATTTGAAAAAAGGAATTTTACAGATTCTAATTATGATTTAGCATATTCTTTTTCTATATTTTATTGAATATATCTTTTTAACATAATTTCTGCTATGATTGATATTGATAGAAAATATATGACTAATGTTTTTAAACACACAATAGCTAATCGAGGTAATTGTGACAGTGGAACGAATGTGAAATCGCAATGTTTTCAACCGATAAAATTAATAATCATTATGTTTTAACGACATATTTTATGTGATTATTAAATAAATTATTATCTCAGATATTCATTATTATTTTATTATAATATATTTTCAAGATATTTAAATTATCTTATAATTTAAACAAATACGTAATAGAAAGCATCGCTGCTTTTTATTTGATTAATAACATCACATATTTTAAAGCGAAAATGTATGTATTGCGGCTGCAACGTTTCTTTTCTTCTACTTTCAAGTCGCAGAACAACTACCAATGAATATCAGGCCTCGTTTTCTATACACACATTTTTGAGCCTTGTTTGTTATGATTGATATATTATTTTATATATAACTTATATAATTTTGTAACCGTTAATATCTGTCAACATATCTGTTAAAAAATAATATATACGCAAATAAGATGGCATATATTCCGTAGAAAATATTAACTCCAAGGAAAAAAAAAGAGATCAATGAGTAAAGGCATCAGCATCAAAGCAGAGCAAGCTAGAAAGATGAAAGTTAACATGAAGGCCGAGACATATTAACTTTCCCAAGGACCATGTCGACAGCTACTGAGTGACGGTCCAGTGGTTAATTGACTATCAAATAGAGAATTATTCAAGATTTAAGAGATTCTTTTCTCAACAGTCAATTAACCGCGCATCGTCCACTACTCGTATCTGCCATGGACCATCGAAATACACTAGTGGGGTCTTGGAAGTTTGTTTTCACAAATGCCAGTGAAGTCGAATGATCTCGATAGGTGATGGTTAGGTCGAGCCGATAACGGTTCTCGAGAGGAACGGTTATCGACGTTGCGCATGGAACAGAGCGCAAGATTGGCGCGAGAGCGGCAACGGATAGAAAGGCCAGCGCGGCGCGGCGAGACAACGCTGGAAGATGACCACTCTCGACAGATTCGTCGAAAGCTGGTAACGGATCGCCTTTCGCGAGAAGGGATATATATGTATCTCGTAGGGCGAGAAGACGATCCCGGGGGGCAAAGTTCGATAACGCGAAGCGTGAAATTGCCATGCGATCGGCACGCGTACGTCAAACGACACGAAAGCGAATAATAGTCCTCTCCTCTCTCTCTCTCTCTCTCCGTAACTACGGAGATTTATCTCGTTCGAGTCGCGCCTCGGTGCTTTCTGGCGAAGATATTGCGGCACAGCATCCTCCGTTGATGCACTGGTGATCTTCGCAACGGTGCGTAACTCCGGTCGGTGTTGCGAAGGAAATTTGGAAAACTAGACATCAACGGTCTATCTTCCTTGATATGTAAAATTAATCTGCATAAGTTTCTTAAGAGGTTGTTCAGATATCTGTTTAGATCTTCCGACGCTATCACGGTGTTTGAATCGGATTTTTTCAACACAGATCTCTTCTTTTCGTTTAAATATTAGATAAATTTAAATATCCACGCATTAAATATAAATTATGTAAAAGTCCGAATAGTTACATAACAATTACACAAGCATTAAAAAACGAATTATTTTCTTTCTTAATATTCTTCAATCATCCGATGGAGAAGTGATTAAAAAACAAACGGTATCTGACGTATCCGCGATTTGTAGTAGCAATATTTGCGACATTACGAAAGAGATAGAAACTTATCAAAGAAAATATTATCATAACAACGCGTTTGCAAACGAAACACACGCGCACGCACAAACACGACACTATTTAGCGAATGACGGTGCAACGATAAATCAACAAGATGCAAGATTTATAAAGCATCGTGCGCGCAACATCACCGCCGCTCGTTCTGTATTTCGAAAAGATAGTTGGGAAAGTGCGAATCCCGATGAACAGTGCGATACGCGATGTATCCTCTGACAAGTTAGCACAATCACTCGATTGAGACGACGCGGGTTGCGAAAGGCGCGAGAACAGCGTAAATGAAATAATAATGAAATGCACCGTGGAATTGGTCTCGCGGAATAGAATGAATGGACGGTAAATATAACATGTTGCCTGGCCGCTGCGCGAAGAAGGTAAGAAGAAATCGTAGGGCGACCTGGAGGCGGAGATCTGGGGGCTCCGAAGCGTGAAATTGGCACGTATCGGAACGCGTTAGAGTACATACGGAACAAGTGACCGGCGGAAAGCATGGCGATAGAGATCTTCAAGCCTGGAGCAGCCTCGGATCGTGATATTCGAAAAGATCTCAACACTTTTATTTTTATATCATAGAAGTAAGAATGAAAAGTTGAACAGATTTAAAATTTTCAACTGTTGGAGCGCTCAACAGACCTTTTAAAATAGAAATTGAATTATGTTTCCATCATAATTCCTTTTTCTCTCTTAAAGTACTCTATTATTTTATTTTCTACGAAAAGTCTATCCTTTCCTTTTTCTACATCTCTGTTTTCTTTTTAAAATTCCTTTCATTATTAAAATTATACGTTGCGTTACATAAATATTTACCTGTGGTTCTTAATGAAGAATCTTGTGCGGAATAACAAATAGTAAAATTACGATAATAAAAAGGGACAGAGCGAATGGACACGAGCGTCTCTTCCGTGTGACGGCAACAAGGACGTTCGTTGTGGAGAAACAACGCGAATCCTCCCCTGCCTGCTGCCAGTGCTGCTGCCGCAGCGCGGAAATAAGAGAGGAGCGGAGAAGGATTTATTTGCCGAGCTCGCTGCGGTTGCGAAAGTATCGCGAATTACGCGTTATAATTACGAACGTTGATTGCATTTCTGATTGACCGCCGTGTAGAGCGCACGGCGAATCTCTTAACGTCGTAATACAAACGATTAGCCCACCGAGCGTGCACTATTAAGATAATGGACGAGCAATTTGTTGTTGTATAACACGAGACTAATTTTTAAGGAAAAATTAGATAGTAATTGATGAGGCTTTCCCATTTATCTGAAAGTATCGCGCTCGCGGACGTACCCAGACAGGACAAGATCTCCAAAACATGTCCTATGGACATTTTTAGAACGTAGGAACATTCTTAGAATGTTTTTGAGATGTCTTTGGAAGATTTGTGCTGTCTAGGTAAAATCAAGTAAAATCAAAACGGTTTATTGTTACAACATGTAACTAAAAATTATTACGTCCAAAATTGCCATTGTTCTGTATTAATTTATATCATTTGTTTTTATATCATTTTATTGTGGAGATAAAAATTCCACGTATAATATATACCTATAAAATATCCCCAAATATAATAAATTTTCTTTTTATTACTTTAGTTGTTTCTCTATTGACTGAATAAAAAATTAATTTTCTAATTCAGCACATCAATTGGAATTATACGCAATAATTAATATGTTCAATCAAGAGATTACTACGAAAGAGCTCAATAACGGAACAATTTTCAATATGACTGACCTAGTAATAGTTCGATGGATGGATAGGAAAGCAAAATCAAGTAAAACAAGTGACTACGGATTCCAGCGGAAGTAGGCTTGGCGCGGGAGAACAAGGGCCGGACGCACAAAGTAAGATTGACTTTCGACGAGACACAAAAATGAAATGAAATGAAATTTTATGGTATCTCGGGGACCAGTCCAAGCCCCACTGCACTGACCTACTTGTAGCTTTATCGTGGGCCCCCGATCACTTTCATACCGAGCAACGAGACCAACTGGCAACACATCTTAGATCCTAGGTCAGTGAGTGTTCCTAATGACCCTTTTTTACGATAAAACTAAACTTTTCCTTCTGTAATTCAAAGCATCTAATATATGCAATTGATTTAATCGCAAGACTGTACATGAAAGTGTAACTCCAAGACTAGTGCTTTCACGGCATTAATTAATGTTACTCTCATTTATTGCAAAGAAATAAAAGCCTATCTTTCCAATATGCTATTTACTTCAATTATATTATATTGATATCGATCAATTTAATTTAAGATCCAACTGAATTAATTTAATTATGAAATAAACGTATTCTAATATGAATAATAATTAATAACGCAAATCTATATAAAAGCAAAGTTAAAATTTGACATCGTTAAACTTGGATCTGTCTATTCGATCCAAATCACGATTTCACTCCGAGGAAGATACATTTTTAGATTTCGCGAAGATTCGGCGAGATGGATGTCTCATGTTACAGCTCGAGTATTCGAGACAATCGAAGATTGGAAAACAAACAGCGAACGATAACCCTGATGATTTCAGGAAACGTCCGCCCCGAAGCAACTTGCTTTTTGACCGTTTCTTGTCTCGTCTACTTTCAGGGGCTTCGCGAAGCAAGACAAGCTTTTGAAATGGTTAGAGAAACATATAACATCCTTTATCGAGCAATATCACCATACAACAGTCCACCATATCATGAATATCTTAAATTAAATAATATTAACAATACACCTATACTTGGAAATGAGCGGTCAGACTTTCTCATCATCAATCATGTGAAATAGCGCTATTAATAACTGACGCATCGTTGAGCAACGGTGATACCGTTACAATAGACTTAAATAATATTCGCAACGTTGTGTACATAATCTGACACCGTGCGTTTTTCTAACTCATTATGTCTAGCGCGAAATTAGTAAAAAGTCACTTGTGCCAGAAAGTCATACTTGGAGCTGTGCATTTGTACTTTTGTATTTACCGTTAAACACGATCGCCTGATTATATCTCTATTTGTTCCATATAATAACCGTATGTGTAATGCTGCGTCCGCTGAGAATCAGACGACCGCTAAATACAGGAAGCGGAAGTGACCTTAATACACAGTGAGATCGCTTTTAGGTCGGCTATGCGGCATCTTAAAAAAAAACAAGTTGGACAAGTCCTGTCACCAGAATGTCTAGCACGCGTGAGGTCGCACGAATAAAAATTCAGCATGCGTTAATAAAGTTCCCTGACGCGGGACGTTGCTTTCTAAGAAGAGCTAGTCGTCGCGGTCGCGTTTATGTCTCGCTCCTCGGAAGAATGCAGTTTATAGGCTGTACATTACGTACCTTGTGTTACGTGTGAGTGTTGGTCATTGTTAAGCATGCGGGTAAGTGTTCGCGGGTCTAGCGGAATAAACTACAATTTATTGCGCGTCAATGATATACAGCCGGTGTGAGTAATTACTTAGCCAACGCCAACCATTGAGATGACTTCTCGACTGTAAGCCGGAATTAGCGGAATATTCTTTACTGAAATGAATTCATGCCGCTAATAATCGAATACGGCAATGTACAAGATTACTGGATCTTGGATTATTGGATAATCTTTTCGATATCACTTTGCTGACATGCAAAAATTGTAAAACATTCATATCCATAAAATCATTACACTTTATTACTAATTATTTGTTGTACTATATAAAATTTAATCTAGCAACATTGAAACCGGGAGAGAATGTTTATCTAATGATGCACAATAAGTATTGTCTTTTTCCTCTTATAATATTTTTAAAATATTTCTACGGAGATATACATATATCTCAATAAAAGATTCAAAAAGATTAAGAGAGAAAAACAATCATTTACCTATAAACGAAAAAGATCAAATCTGTATTTTAAAATAGTATATTGCAGCGCTAGAAATTTAACGATATTTTTTTATCTTCAGTTTTTACACGAGCATAGATTATACTTTAACATGTAATTTATCAAATTTATCTTATAATATTCAATGATTTTTAGCAGTTTAATTTCTGCTACATTCAGAATCACGCGCAATGGAAATAAATAAAAAATTTAATATATTTTCGACAGAAATCGTCAGATCTAATCTCGAAATCTTGCTAGCGTGCCTTTCCAAACGAGTTCTCCATCCTTGTTTTAGACCTCGTCAAGGCTGAGGTAAGAACTGAACTCCATTCACGAGCTTCTAGCGAGCCCCTTATTACGAGAAAATTCAAAGGCCTTATTTGGTCCATGTTTATATCATATGACGACGCGTGGCGGTCGGTCTTGCTCGAGTGACCGCCTTATGACGAGAAAATTCGTGGACCTTATTTAGCTCGCATTTATCATACGATGGCACGGCTCTGCTCTTCCTTCGCTGTTACCTTTTCTCGCGACGTCAGGCAAGGAAACGAATGAACGAACGAGTTTCCTGCCTCGTGAAACCCGAGTCGCTCTCGCGTGCGTCTGAAAGTCAGATGTCCCAAGTGTCTTCGTGTTTTCTTCGACGTTAGACTAAGCAGACCGCGCATTCCGCTGAGAACTTATCTCTTCTTGAAATACTTTCGGAGTACGTCCGCGAGTTATTGGAACTTGTCCTAATTTTATTTTATTGTATTTGTTAAAATTTCGAATCTCCAAATTAAATATCACACTATCACTAATATATATCCATTTTTCCCAATTTTACTACATAATTCGTTTTAATATTATTTAGACGACAAGATTTAATTCCTAATTAATTAATCGACAAAACGATCTAGAAGAAAGAGAGAAGGTAAAGAATTTATGACTTTGATAACGAAAGATTAAAAAAAATGTGCAATAAATTTTCATTCTCTATTGTCTTAATCGCACACGAAAAAATACAGTCACTGTGCGTGACACCAGGTGTAGCCTGTCTGCCATGCACAATGTAGGTAGACGGCTTTCCTCGCTCCATGAAAGTGGCCTCTCTTCGGCGATTCGTTACGTACAGTACATGCGTAAACATTCCTCGCAAGCAGCCTCAGAGTTTCTCTCTTTCCTTCTTTTCTTTTCTCGCTCTTCGGTCTCTTTTCTTCCAATCATTCTTCTTCGTCCACTTTTATAACCTTTGACTTCGAACCGTCAAAAGTATTTTCGTAACACTTCCTTGGAACCGTCCACACGGTTTTTACACATTACGTCTAGTAGTCAATTAATAATCCATCGCTGAGACGTGTTTATTGATTACTCTCCAACAAGATTAATTCAAATGTATATTCTCAGAGGCAAATGGTTCACGCAAGTGCACACATGATTCAACTGTTGATATTTCTGCGAAATGTAGAGCTATGGAATCGTTAACGAATAATAAACAGAAATGAAATAATTCGAAAGTATTTTCTCCCGCAGATAAAAGTGGAGTGATAGTAGTCTCTCGCGTACCTCAGTCTCGAGAATGCATTCAGGTGAGCGAGACACCTATTTTGAACGAGGCGATCCGCAGTGACAGTGTACTATACATAAATGCCATGCGAGCGCTCCAGATCGATTCTCGACTCTCGTATTCTGCTGCTGGCGACGGCGGGCCGGGCCCTGCGCGATCGATGTGCAAGATCGAAGGCACGCCGCGCCGCGTACATGCATTCGTATTAATGCCATGCAAACACCATGCAAATTACTACGGAATTCAATCTCTTTTTTTCGATAGCCGCTCGTGCGTTCCCAGTCTATTCTCAGACCCAACATACTTATATGCGTGAACGCACGGAATGCCATCGACGCCTTTCCTCTCGTAACGCACGCACGCGATCGCCGACACAAAAATTCGCAAAAGCGAATGGAGCTCCACTGGGACACCTTACATGGGAAACGTAAAGCACTCGGGTTCTAAGCAATTAATTTTGAAAAAGATCGTTAAAAATAATGAATCTATTGAAAAAACCAATTTTCGATCAATTTTCATTCGAATTATAATATCAGGGCAAGATGAAAGCTATATTTTAAAATTGTGTTATTCTAACTATAATATTATAAGATACTAAAAATTGGTTTATCTAGATAGGCCTTTACGCTCGACATGATTCACGTTTCGTGATATTCCTCGCATGAGAAAGTAAAACTATTCGAGGTAAGTTATCTTGGTAAATCGACCGCTCTGACTGCGTCTCGTATCGGCGAATTGCGTTTTTCCATGACCCAGTTAACTATCGGTTAGGGTTTTGGATCAATTAATTACTGCGTACCCAAAGAGACGTATCGTCGTTACGCTCTCGCGTTGATGCCGGTATACCGTCTTGGCAGGCGAATCGAGGGCTGATTTCGATAGGAATTCATCGCGCGTATCGGCGTTGCGTTGCCGCTGCATCATCCGAGTAACACGCATCGCGTAAAGCGATACTTGCTTTCGTGCTATTCGTAAACGTTCAATATATCGTATCGCACAATTTATAAATACGGTGTACCGATACTAAAGACATTGGAATATTTAATGTACCACCGCGCGACAATATACACTTTCACTTGTAGAGAGCTGCGGTTCTCCCGAGAGTAATCGAGCTACATCTATACAATTTATCAATTTAGGGCGACAAGCAAACTATATTGTTATCTCGTATATCAGAAATTTTATTCTGTAAAATAAATGTTACCTTGCAAATTAATCATCTAATATTGATGCAAGTGATACGACAATGTGAAAAAGAATTTTTTCCATTTTTCCGTTTATCAAAAATACGAATAATTAAAAACATTATATACATATAAAATCGTATACATAATATATGAAAAAAGAATTAATATTAATGTTGTTGCACGAAATCCTGTTCCACGAAAATTTAATCAAATTAATATTACGATATCTTTCAATTCCACGGTCCACGGCGACGAACGTGGCGAGGAACGCGATGAAAGTATGTAAACCAGCCTTCGAAATCCAACGTCGTTGCGAAAATGGCCTTGATGCCAGAGAGTCACCCACGCACAGATGTATTATTACTAAGTAACTTGAACAGATAATGGGACACAAGTAAATTCTTCAAGCCTTCATTATCTGTTACCCAAAATAGCAATCCTTGTGCATGCTTCTGATTTTTTACGTTTTCTGAAAAACCATACGCGTAGATAATATGAAAATAATTATAAAATAACATGTATAGATTGAAGAAGAGACTATTGTAAGATCCTATTTATCTAGATCCAAGCCAATATCGAGCATATCGAGTATTATGTACGTATATCAATCAGAAGGTAGATATTAAAAGTATCAATAACCGTCGAGGATATTTGTTAACCGCGTCCTCTTATCACACGCATATCACTCTTTTATTTTATTGACATGCACTTGTATCGAGCTTGTTTATACGCACTTGCCAGATGCAAAGAAAGCAGGCAATTTGCTCGCGCGCCAAGATAAGAGATCTACCAAATAAATAATCACGATCAGAAACGTGCAAGTGAGCTCACAATGTGCTGTCTTAAGTAGGGAGGAAGTCGCTGTCCTCTTCGTTAAAGTGCCTTTCCTCTCTACATATACGCGTACGCACGAATGTGCGTGTCGGCTTGCTCTTGCTCTTGTAACAAATTGGTGCCGCCCTCGGTAATGGTTTTACCGTCGTCGATCAGACTAACGTTCACGCTCCGTTTACCGCAGGTCACCGAGGATAGGGCCATACTTAGATGTATCAGTTTCTCATGGATCATAATCATGATATGTGCGAGCCAACTTCCGTTTTCGTTAAACGTTCAATTCACTTCTGTAATCCTTTACAAGGAAAAATGATAATGGGAAATTATGATTCCCCGAAGTATTAACAGAAAATTAATCGTGAGAAAAAGCGTTTGAGCAATCTCGTTCAAATATTAATTAATCCTATTATGTTACACTAGCAATTACGTTCATCTCACGTGTGTTAAGTATACGATTTGAAACATAAACATCTAAACAACGTTTGATTCATCCTCTTCATTATAATTCTTTCCTGGTTTAAATCTTTAAATTGCAGGCGAATATAAATTAAGTTGAATATTTGATCCTTGCTTTCAGACAAAGAAATTTGAACAAATGTCATGTAATAATAATATACAATACTTTTATTTAAGGAATCGTCCCTTTCAGACATGCTTTTTAAAGCGTCATCTTTCATACCTTTTTGGTAATTTTAGAAGCAAATTTGCAGGCGCATTTTTAACGTCATGCAACATATTGCAATAAATTGCTCAGATTTCAAACTATTATTACGAGCAACATTTATGTGATATTAATCTCTTAAAAGTAGATATAGCTTTAAGCCTGCTTTTAAGCTTACTTTGAAATTACATCTCTCGAAATAAAATTCCCTCTTCTGCTTCTACTAAACTTTTACGGGTCGTCATGAAAAACTTCGATCTCATTCGAGGCAAGGATCAGACGTTCAATTTAATCCGCCACCACTAGCTTGCAATCTCGCGCTTAATATACACTACGTCATTCCGAGAGATCTCCACTGACGTATACCGTGTATTAACGAGGAGCCTGATAAATTCTACGCGCCAGGATACGGCGGTCGAAACGATATCATATAGCATGGAATATTCTTGGCCGTAATTACCGTTAATTGATACGCGCACGGTTTTCTAATAATTAAAACGCGGACGACGAGATGTAAAAAAGTTATCTGCGATCGCGGATTTCCTGAAATCCCAATACACTGAGATCTTAACACGCCCCATCCGTGAACATGATCGTAAATAAGCACCCCACGTTCCTCTATATCGCATAATAATGGACACTTAATCGTCGTAAGAGATTGTAATTAGAATATATCGCGTGTTAAGATTTCCCATTTAACCTTCATCGATATCTTAGCAAGCGCCAATTTCCCGTTGCATAAAGATCGCAGCGAGACAAATCACTATTTTGAAAAATATTACGCGAAATTGGGCAACGTTCAAGTAGAGATAATTGAGCTTGCTACAATAGGCAATTCTACTACGATGCAAACAAGGTCTGGCGTTGCAACGGTAACAATGGCATAAACTAGCAAAGAGGCAAAACGGGGAATGATAAATCTGGACCAAAGAGGCACATAGAACCGTAAGCGCGCGCGTATATATAAAATTATATAATTATATTCCTGCAATATGTAATGCTCCCTTTGTTGGTTGTTATGTGTTTAATTTCTTTATCGAGAATCTTTAGTTAATTATCTCTTTATTTTAATTTAAAATCTCTATAAATTCAACCTTCTTGGCAATTTTATTTCTGCCTATATATTTTAAGAAAAAAATTATACGAAAGGAAGGAAAAGAAAAAAACAGAGATAAAGATTGAGAAATAAAGATTAAAATAATTCTTCAACAATTTTAAAACATTTTAGGATACTATGTGCATTATTATGCAAATCAGATTCTTTCCCAATCATTTTTTTATATGTCGAATGTTGTTTTCGACTAAAAAAGAAATTTTTTGAAAGAATTAAGTTACACGCCTCACGCGCACGAGGACGTATGTATTGAGCGAATACAAAGACTGACTTTTGCTGCTAGTCAATTATTAAATGGATAGCCTAGCCGTATCGTATGTAATGTTGCCTAGTAATCGCGAAAACGAAGACAATGGCCGCCACGCTATGCCGCGGATAAGGTTAACAGCCTCCATCGCGACACTGCACAAATGTCTCCTACACAACACCGACCATGCGATGTCTGACTGATACATGCATGAAAAGAACACATCCGGCTAGATAATGTTCCTAACAGTAATGAGAAAGATCATATGACTTTCCTAAGATTGTTCTGCTTAAAAAAATTGATGAACACTTATTTTATTTCTCATTCTATCACAAAATTTTTAGCATAATTTTATCAAAAGATCAAAAATGTAAAAAGAAAATTATAATTATTATATAATCTTTCCTATAAATTTATGGTTTCTTCAAAAAAACTCTCTCTCTCTCTCTCTCTCTCTCTCTTTAGAACTGAAGAAATATTTTAGATAATAAAATCAGATGGATCACACGCTGTACATTTAATTATGTTTATTTATCTGAAACTAAATTCCGTTGCCACTTTGCCACGCTACTGACTTAACTATTTTATTTTCAAGAGATTATCATTCACAATGGTCATTCTAAACACAGAGATTAGATATGTTACGATTAAACTCATTCAAGTTTAATTCAGGATGGTCAATGGAACAAAGTAATCGATCTGGTACATTCAATCTGGCGCGACATTACCAATCAGACATTGAAGTCTCCTCTTTTCTCGCAACTACACAGCACGGCGCGCAACTAGTAACGGTGGCTGATGTACGACACAAATAACGACGGTGCGAAGGAAAGAGAAGGAGTTATCCGACTTGGAAAAGCGATGGAAACGAGACGGAGCACTTCCTCCACTCGATAGCGAGTCGATTCCAACCGGTCGCATTCCGCCATTTTCCCCGAGTTTTTGCCGGCGCGGTCAACGGTTCACTCGGCACAAACTCGGGCCAACCAGGTCATTCTTCATTCTTCTCAAGTTTGCCGTAAATTCTCCCGATGACGACGCAATGATGCAATGCAGCAATGCAAGTTCCAATGGCACGACACGTTTCGGTATGCGACTTAATGCCGCGGCGGCAATTTACCCGAGTATTTCACGGAATTCGTTAATCAAATGAGGTGACCGGACCACTCGATTAACGGAAAATTTATTTTTAACTCGGTGAGAAAGACGGTGAAATACGCAGCAGCGACGATTATCATCCGTTTGTGCTAGTTATCAAATAATATTTTGTGTAAACTGTGATAGCAAAATCACAAGGAGAAAGACCTATCTAAAAAATGAAGACATTTGTCTCCCCCGCCCCACACAGTTACTATCTTTAATTAAATATATCTATAAATAAAGAGGTAATAATGTCAACACGTCATTTAATCCTCTGCACCACTTCATTCTCCTCGAGTGCTATTGCCGCACAGCGCAAACGTGTCACTCGTCCACGCAAACACTACACGCTCGCGCTTGTTTCTAGACGGTATTTCCGAGAACCGACGCGACGTTCCGGTATCGAGCACAGATCCAGAGAAGTTTGTGTGCCGCATTCCGACCTGCACCACCCAGACCGGTATTAATTACCTAAGTCGATAAGCTTGTCGGGGCGACAAGTTGCAGGCCACCGACACGGCGACGGACATCGCATTACGGGACTTTTCTGCCGACGCCGTCGCCGTCGTCCGCGCCGTCGCGCAGTAGAAAGGAACTGTCGCGTGATTGCGCTGGCATAAAAGGTGGTATCTGACGATTACGTGGACGTTCGGGATTAACCTCCGTTCGCCGCGCCGAGTAGCACGCACCAGCTGCGAGGCATCGAGAAATTGCAAAGGAAGAACGAATGCTGCGTGATGTGCTCCTCAACGCGGCAAATTTTTCATCAACAACGGATTCTTCGTGCACTTTAAACCTTTACGGTTTTCTTTAGCGCGTCGCGTAAGCCACGATATGCCTCTTACCGCATAATGTGAACCATATGCCCCGCAGCTTTGAATTAATACTTTGAATGTAGGTTTTTCATACCGTGTAACACAATTACTAACAATAAGCCGAGAATTACCTTTTCTGTAGAAATGATTTTAAATGCAACCTAATTCTGTAATATCGATTCAGAATTACATCGTTCTAAAAATTATTAAGTAACTATTAAGCTTGAAATAAGAATATTAAAACACGGAGCTATTAAATATAGTATATAATCATTTGCCTTTTTACAAATATGACAAATTAATTAAATAACAAACTAAAATATACTTAACTAAAACATAATATAAACTCATACAATAATAACTATAATAAAACTACATACAACTTCTAATGAAGTTTAAAATAGGAATTTTTTTATTCAATTCCCGTTAACTTTTATTAAAATACTTCCCCACAGCTTCATTTATGTTAACTTCTAATCCATTAAACCCTTCACCAGACAAAAGGTACGCCGTCAGCAAATGATAAAACCTAGCGGGCATTCAAGTCTCCACAAGCCAGCCGGCACCTTATAAGCGACTTTTGGTGAGTGGGTTAGTCACGAGGAGCACATTTGTCTGTTTGTTCTCCTATTGACACACTTTATAGGCATGGTGTAACACAGCGCGTCCAGAGACGCTCAACTCGATCGCGCGTTACTTTTCGATCAGCTGCTGAATATTATCCAGCGAATGGGACACGCACAGCGGCACCGGAGCCCGCCGCCGCGCCGTCGCGTTGGTTGAGCCTCTCTGGTCGGTTAACGGTCACCGGCGTTCGTACCCTGCACTGAATCGCAACACGGTTTGTTCAACTCGAATTCGTCATCACCGCTGGTCGTCAGCGCGGTTCACCCGCAAACGGAACTCAGCCAAGGTGGAGAACAACAAGGACATTTAAGGCGTATAAGCCTTATTGTATTCGCAAGATGATGAAAAAACGTTCTCACATGCTCGTGGAAAGAAAACCGCAGAGACACACAGCGGACGTGACCACCCATTCTCAACCGTATCGATGTTCTATTTTAATTGAACATGTTCTTTCTCAAAATTACGTAACATCGTATTGCACGTTGACCTCCCTCATGAACTTTCGCATTACAAATTTATAAAATTGCACAATACTTAGAAATAGTAAATTGCTAAAAAAAAAGACACACAGATATCTGGAGAAGACACGTGACATTCTTGTGAAAGCACAGCTTAGATCCATGATTTGATTAGTTGACTTGAGCTAATTAAGTTTTAAAATCGATGACTTTTGAATATCAGAAGCATGACACACTTCCTTCAGTGTCACTCGTTTGCTATAAATAAAAATGGGGGGCTTTGAATACGTAATAATACGGAATTGCACTTGCTTCTGCAAACGCGTGTCATTTAACACACTAAGTGCTAAATTTGAAAGTACGTCATTATAATTAAGCGCCTGCATGTGGATCAGGATAAGCGCGGCTAGATACAGGCTACAATAACGTGGTGAAAGGATCAGGATTTCCTCCCGAAGATTTGCATACTTGCTTACACGATCGTGTTAGCGCGCAATTATCCACAAGCCTCTTAGATTGGGTGGAATGATGGAAAGGTTCTTGAAGCGTATCGAGATCGTCGTGGGATCCGAGCAACGCGTACAGGCAAAATAGAATTGCAAAAATATAAAACAGAAACTTATGTGTGTCTAAAATGGACATTTAGAAAAGAAAATTAATAAAATATACAAAGAATCGTTATTTCCAGAAATCTTTTTGAACCCGAAACGACGCTATCTTATATTTTTCTTTCTTATATGTCGATATTTCAATTCATTTAGTCTATATTTTTGAAAAATACAATTAATAAAAAATATAAAAAGTCTTAAAATAGATTTTAAAAATAGATAATAACATTTCTAAAAATAATTAAATTCTAATCTTTTTCTGTGTAATTTCACTTTGCGTTAAATGTCAGATAAGAAATCGTAAAACGTAAAAAAAATTTCGACATTACGAAAAAGATCTCGTAACACCTAAAATCATGAATTTGTACATTCGGATCAACGATCTGGCTTACTGTGTGTGGCACTCGTGCAGGATTTATACGCAGCGCGATATTTGGCGCGGCATCGGCAGGAGTGAATTAACGGATGATATATTCGTAACCTGTTTCCATTTTCCCGCAGCATACTAACGGCACGGCCGGTCGTCATGAATAACGATTTAACTCTCTAGAGAAGAGGTGGGGTCTCCTCGCGTGGATTTCTACGAAAGTGGCGTAATCGTTCTTTCGGGCATAATCGTGCTTGAAACATTATCGCATTTTCATTGCATCAAGGCCATGCATCCTTTGCAGGCCACACGCTTATCACTCGACTACATGCAATAGAAAAGTTTCGCTTTCGGGTCAAACGGATGTGGGTTATATCATCATTAAGATAGATTGTCGTTTCTATGAAATATTTATCCCACTGAGCATTTAGGACAATAGCAAATACATGTGTGCGTTTTGTTATTTTAAAGATTATAATAAAATTAACGTAAAACTTATGAATATTCAGAATAAACAATGAAAAGAAAAAAATTTACATTATACGTTATCCCAAAAAATATTCCTTATAAATTTTTTAGTCTCATTTTTAATTACACAAAGTTATTTCCATTTTGATATTATTTTTCTAATAGAAAGTAGCGAATTTTTAAAATCATTATTCTCTTCTTCATTTATATAAAATAACACACATATTTAAACATGTGTGTTATATGTATTTAAATATACCAAAATTATTTTAAAAAATTTTGTAAGATGAGTAGCCATGTAACAAGCAATAGGAAGAATCTGTCATGTCAGTCGAGACATGCTCATCGTGACTTGTTCGAACGCTATCGAACAAGTAACCTTAACAGGATAACGCGCGCGCCCATTATTACGCGGCGAAGCGGTATATATTATCTATATACCTATTCACAACACAACGAAACACAAAAGGTTACTAGGTTTCATATTATGCAACCGCGTCATCGCTCCTTCATCTCGAAGTGTGATGTTCTTTAAATTCGATTCTAATGTGCGCGAATGCCAAGAACACAAGATATTTAATTTTGATATTAATTCAAGTTCAACATTACAATTTATAAAAATTTCGACAATTTTAACATATCGATATACTATAAAAATCAATTCGTAAATATTTTAATGACTGTAACAATGCAAAAGGAATCTTTTTATATTCGCACATTATTAATTAACTTTGTAGCAAATTAAAATTCGATATATCGAACATCAAATCAATACCAATTATAAATATTACTTTTTTGATTTAGAAAATGCATTTATATAAAATTGACTATCTAGAATTCATTTCCAAAATAAATAACAAATGCAAAATTTTGTATTCTCTATGTATTTGAGTGTGATAT
>VBVR01000655.1:0-44131 GCA_011638315.1 Tetramorium parvispinum | reverse complement strand
CCTTAATATAAATTTTACACATTCTCGAGGAATTAAATGGATTAGATAGAGTCGCTCGCAGCGAGAAGAGACTCTGCGTACTGTTTTATTTATTTTCACGATGCCAAACAAAAAACCCGGAATTTTATGACTTACAAAAACTGAATAAATAAAAATTTATTTATTTTATCAATGATCACTAAAGGTAAACACGTATGTCATCGGCGTGGAAAAAAATTATATTTAAATAACGATATCCCGCGATGGTTGTACGTATCATTTTAAAAACTTCGACCGCGCGCGAGACATCGAATTCGATAAAATAAGCGTGATGTAAATCTCTTCACTGAGACGGAAAGATAAGAACAACAAAAATTTCGAACATAAATATTCAGAAAATAAATATTCGATTTAAGAGATTGATTAACCTGATTGATAATAATAATGGCAATCCACCGTGACAAACGATAGAATTATTGATGAAACTATTTAAACATTATTTTTTAGATAACAACTTTATATATAGAAGAATTTCGAATATATCTACTTTTAAAAAAGGCGTGTTAAATGAACTCGAAAGTCTCGAAGTATTGTTGTTTCTTTTCCGCGATACTGATTGGTTTTCTCGTTTGGCTCACATAGTATTGCGAAAGTAACTAATAAGACATGAAAATTATTTGCTAATTTTTTGCTATTTTTGTTTCTAAAACTAATTTTCTTGCTTTAATTTTTATAAAGTTATTTAATATTGAGCTATCGAGTCTCCCGTAACTTTTTAAAAACTAAAGCAAAAAAGTTAGTTTTAAAAGCAAAAAATATAAAAAATTGGCAAATAATTTTCATATCTTATTCGTTACGTTGTGACAATTTGGTTCAGATAGCTTAATATACACATAGGAATATTTTGAGCCAAAAAGATTTTTTAATTAATTGTCGGTAAATAAGGCATTTTAACAAATTTTTAATTGAAAATTCTAAGAGAATGAGAGAAATACATCTGTATCTGTAAAAACAATTGCTTTTTCAAATTTTCATAAAAACGAATCCGATTTCAATTTTCGGCTAAAGAATTCGTATGAGATTATCTGTGTAAAAACGAGAGAGAGTTCTGGTGGATTCCGCAAAGGTAGACCGGAAAAGGAAAAGGACGTCTCTGGAAACCCGAATCGTTCGGATCATCCCGCCGAGATCCGTGGAACCGACGGGAAAGAATTTCGCCATCAGCAATTCCTCAGCGCAGTTCCATGCGGTAGCGAGAAGCAATCGTCTCGAAAAACAGACGGGCAAATTAAATTTTTCTCGCATAGGGAGACATACCCGCGCGATCTTCCTCGCTTCACCAGCTCGGCAGGGCGATCCCCCGGTCGCTCGTATTATACAACCCGCGATCTATTAAAAGCAGTCTATCGCTATCCGAGGCGCCCGTCGAAACGATTTCGCGTGCACATTTTGTGCGCGATTCCGCTCGCCGCAATCTCTCCGTGAGAAACTTTGAAATCTCGATGTAACTTTATGGAGGCGCCCAAGTCCTCGTAACGAGGCGTCGCGAACAAGTGGGTTTCGAGCATCGTCGACGCGAGAGAATTGGATCCTAATTTTCACTTTACTTCGCACGAATTGCCAAGTCTCTCTTAGCGATCTGTTTTCTTCGATAAAAAAACAATAGAATTTTCGACATCATGTAACGTATGTACACGTAAAATACTATCGCGCAGTACCGATCGTTAATTTATGAACACGAAGAAAACTAGATTTGAAAAATAATTAACGTGATAAAACACAAAGTAGTGTAATGAAAAATGTGAAATTACTAATAATTTATATTACGTGCATTTTCCAAATAATCCAGTGAAAGCGATATGCTCTTTTCTGACAAATCCAACTTCGTGTTAGCAAACGCGACCATTATTCTTATTCTCTCTAATTTGGAATGAACGACGCTGTAACAGAACTTTCATCTGAGATTCCGTTACAAAGGTAAGCGTTTTCATTACGTTACATTAACGACGCGAGATTATGGAGCGTTCCAATTTCATCCAGGAATTGCTTTTCGTCTCGTCTCGACCGTTTGATATTCAATTACGTATCGAAAATTCCGAGTATGCCGGTCGGGTCATAGGTATCGAATATCTAGCCACGCGCGGTGTAATCTCGCGGCGCGACCCGATCTTGAGGAATGGCGGGCGGAATGGTCAAGAGGACGTTCGATAAACCGCAACGGAACTCCTTGGTAGCCGCGAATCACTCTGAAAATCATGTCGCGTGTAAGCACGTCGAAGGCGGATGCTTTAGACAAGATATATGTCGATACTTCCAAGAGATATTTTGATTAAAGATGAATTTATATATTTTGAAAAATGTATTGATACCAACCAATATCTATTTCAAAGGTATCGAGATACATGTACTGATACGAAAGAAAGAGAATTAACTTTCCAATTTAGAAAATAAGTATTGACTTTGTCCAATTTTTTGAAATATTAACACTGTTTTTTTTTAAGAACATTTTTCATATATTTATAAATATTATATGAAATCTGAGTATATCAGATTTTTTTGTCGAACATTGAAGATATAAAAGATTTTTCGTGATTTGCAAAATACTTCGCTAAAAGTAATGGATATAAACATTTTATTAAATGCGAATTCTGATTCTCTTTCTGATCCCTGCAGGAATTCTACAATAATGATAAAATGTTGCGACACTTTGTTACATAACGCTTTTTAATACATCTAGTCCTTTTAGAAGAATGTAGTATATTTTCGTTTTCATAATCATTACATACAAATGAAATCTGGATGATTACTTCGCTTTTTAGCTTTGCGTTTCTATAAAATAAAATCAGGTGATGTATAGAACGTGCGATGGGCACGTATGAAAATGGATTACTGAGTTGTTGATTCCATTATGTTTCTATGTACATATACATACCTACATCTATTCATATATCACATATACATATGCACATATTTCGGTACGTGCGCAGCGTTTTTGAGAGTATAAGAAAAGAGAGCAGGAATCGATATGCATATGGGAACATTTCTTTAGAAACGTACGTATAGTATATTTCTTCCCTCGTATACAGAAGCATCTCATATCAACGAGATGTGGGAATTATTTTTACCGCGAAAAGAGTTTTCTTTTCTCGTGATAATGAACCGTCGAACATATGTAAAAGATAAGATCCTTGAATGTTGCAGAATATGCAGAATTTTTTATTTATGCTTTCTGTATTATCGAGTAAATAGTGTTGAAAGAATAGTTGAAACAGTTATTCAGATATGGATTAGAAAATTGATGCAATATTGTAAAATTACTTTTTTTTACTAGTATAACTTATAACGTAACTTTACTTCATTCAACTATAAGTTGTCGAGATTTTTGTTTTATAAAAGTCTTCATTTATGAAAATTAAAGAGAAAAAAAATTAATTGAAACAAAATGAGAGAGAAGTACTTTCAAATTCTTCGAAAGTCACTATTTTTAACTATTTACACAATTTCGACAATGCAAGCTCGAATTGTACCGTTGAAGCTTTACCGACAATTGAGTCCGGAAAAACCTTCGCGCTCGAGACACGCGGCGAATGCATAATTGCGTAAAACTGTAGAAATGAACGGGGATGTCGTGAACTTTCTTGCAGCAATGTACAGGCCAGCTATTCGCGGGTCACAGTGAGAAAATTGCATTTACCCGAAGGAAGTGGCTGCCGTCGCGACCGGCCGGTACAGCTTTTATAAAGTATACACATATACTATATGTATGTATGTATGTTTGTATGTATGTGTGTGTGTGTGTGTGTGTGTGTGTATATATGGCGATGTATTATCGCGTTATGCTTCACTTTAAACGACTACATTGTACGGTTTACACCCGAGAAGTTGCATCGCCGGGCCAGGAGAGAACAAAGGCAGCAGCCGCGGCCGGGCTTGAAACACCGGGAAAAATCCGCGGCCGAGTAATCTAACGATTGTCCCGCGCGGCGTCGGGCGTGTCGGCCATTCAGGGGAGCTTTCCCCATTGTTAACGTTTCGAAGTCGCCTGCGCGCATGTATGCGAGCCGCGCGTGTTGCAAATAACGCGGATGGACGGGCACCCGGAATACAGACGCGGGGAAACGCGATGGATGGCACGTAAGGAATCGCATTGTATACGGGGCAGCTACGCGGAGGTGTGTCGCAAAGATTCCGATGCCGCGTCGTGCGGATTACGAAAGAGGAAACGTCGGGAAATTATACGCATTAGAAAAATGATATCTTCTCGCGTGTCTCCGACATTTCAAATGGAATGTCATTTAATACTCATATTTCTCGATATGGAACTGTCGTAAAATTTAATGATTTCATTCGATGAAAGTGCTCCCATTTTTCCGTGTATGATGTGCGACAAAATGTGTTTCTTCTTCTGCATAAGAACAGAAATAATGTTCGCTGTCTATATATTTTCCGATAAAAAGTATAGTTTACATTTTCTTATGATTTACAATGACATTTCTGATATAATTTTTACAAATAATAGGAAAAAATTATTTGATACTGGGCATTTGTGTACACTATAATATGTAAAATAATTTATAATGTGTCAATAGAAAGCAATAAAATTGTGTATTTCGCTGAAATTAACTGTAAATGCGAGTCAACGTCGGAAGCATGGCTAAATTCGTTAAAATGCCCGAGTGCATTTCTATTTGTATGAATAGAATTGGGTCAACTTCCAAAAATGTTTGCCAATTTTCATTTAATTTATTAATATGAATTATTTTACATGTATGCCATTTGACGTGGGTATTTTACACCGCATGGCTCGTAATCACTGCGACTTTCCATGAGGGCGTGTAACATATGTCCTTCGACACGCGGGATCATCAAGGATATTTCTTCACAATTTCATAATTAAATTGTATAATATTTAAAACCGTTGAAATGAGAACAAGAACGCGCGGGGAGTTAATGTTTTGATTCGAGACGAAATTGAACGAATCCATTACACTGTTACTAAAACGATATGTGTTAACGCATGGTCAGATCGCAGATCCATTGTTTAATGAATCCGCCGTGTTTGTTCAATCGGTATGTTTTAATACTTTTTAGAGCACAGAGCCGGGATGGAAATCGAATCCTCTATTTTTACGAGTTTTATTTCCGAACCTTCGCCATTGTTGTTTGAGCAACCTATGTTATTAGTTAAGTGCGTTTGCGGTGCATGTGCGGCGATGCATAATTTTATTTGTGTGACGCCATCGTAAAATACCGATACCACAGAACAGAGGGTCTTCCGTAAAATTAAAACGTGGACGCATAAGGTGGAAAACTGAACAAACAGCATAGGTGGACAAAAAAATTTACCTTCTGTCGTTTCTCTCCCTTTGCTCTTTAGTTTCGTATATACCGGGTTTAGAACAAAAGTGTCGACACTGCGATCTGTTAACGCATCTCTTGCTTGGTCTCAGCTGCGATTTATCAACGTTGCCGATAACGATGGCGACACTGTCGCGATAAAAGCGGACAGGACGCGGCGAGTAAAACTGATGTCGCGGCACCGAACTTTCTTTATCGATACGGATCTCGAGACAGTCCCCTCGTCCTTCGTCGTTCTGCTCGAGGTTTTCCTGGCCGCATGTAGGAAGGAAGCGAGAGCGCCTTCGCAGGATATCGCGTCGTATTATCGCGTCGTGCTTCACTTTAAGTGACTGCATTACCGTGATACCGGAGAACGTATCGAGAGAAGAACTGTGTGTACGATGTGGCCGGTCTCTCGCCACGGGGGTTGCGGATGCAGCGGCAAGAGGGTTGAAAAAAGTCAAGCAACAGTGAGGGGTTCGCAATAAATCGCGTCCAATGCGTTGCTCCGCACAGACAAAGAGGAAATTTCCCCCGGTATAGCTGGCAGTTTCGGCGCCGGCCATCAGCGCGGTAAATCTCTCTTCAACAAACGCACTGTGGATTTTTATGGGTCTCGCGTCCACGTGTGAGAATTCTCTCTTTCCCGCGCCATGCGCGTAGAGATAAGTGACTCCCGATTGAGTGACTCGCGCCGTGACAATTTTCATTCTGCATAATAAATGATACGAGTCAAAGTGTCCCGAGAGATATTTCGAAAGGAGAAATTTTAGCTTACGATGTTTGGAGTAAGAATGAAATATGAAATAATAGTGAAAATTATAGTTCTTTCTCTTACAAAAGTTTTCTACAATTTAATTTTATGCTTTTGTGTAAAATATTATGAAAATAACATTTTTTTTAAATTAACAGAATTAGCACATCGGCTTTTTAATTCAAAAGATTCACAAAGTTTACTTGTCTGCTCATGTCATACACAAGGCTATTTTATTTTCTACTGTCAAGAAAATTAGAATAATTATGTACACAAAAAGAAAATAATTTTGATATGGAATCCTTTAAATCTTAGAGGATTTTACTCTTATTTTGAGCTCATGAGAATTCCTCTGAAATCAAGAAAAAAATACTATAAACAAGAGTATTTAAGACAGAAAAAAGTAGTTTTCACTTTATTGAAAGAGGAATAGGTTTACTATAAAATAGTGAGCTTAGAATATGAGATTATAAGAAAAATCACTTTCAACGTAAAGTACTTTTTTTGGGTGTAACAAAAATATCTAGCTCAATAAATTAATAAATGATTGTAAATATTTATTAGATTTGTGTTGCTTTGTTTTTATTTTAAGAAATATTTAACTCTTTCCATAAAATTAAAAATTCTTTTGTCGATGAAATTTAAGTTTTAATATTTTTTTATTGATTAAACAGTTATTAAAAAAAAAAACGCAAATTGCAAATCTAAATTTGACTTTTGGCTACAATAAGTTAGCTTTTAATTTTACACATTGCATCGACACGCGTATACTTGTTGTTAATTTAAAATAAAGTTATTTTTAATTATTTCACCCTGAAGTCACGTTTCTAAGTATGTTAATTCAATTTTTCCATCTTTTGTCCATAACCGAGAAAATTCAGGCACGATTTTTATTATCGTCTTGTTTTCTTCGCGATTATTAAAATTTCCAACGACACAATAGAAGACACAATATCTACCCCGACTTCGAAGATGAGGTAAAAATCGAGTTGCCTAATTGCTGCAAAATGTAGCAGAGCAGGTAGTTGGTGTTCTACTTCGAATCCCCGCCAGTGGCGACCACCGTTATTAGAGGAAAAAGCGCGCGTAGCAATTTATATGAAATATCGTTGACGACGTTACTTCTTTATAGCAGTGAAAACCTTGTCGCGCTCCTGCTACAGGCTTGCGAGGGCGAAGTGACGCTTTTAGCTTAATTACGTTCAAGCGCGGCGCCGCTCCGAGGCGCCTTCTCGGTCTTTTCCGTGCCGAGCCGCAATAATACTGCACGATCGCACAGTCAGTGATTATAGACAGTATTATTTCCCTCGTCATCGTTCCACGTAATTCGTCGTATTACGAATGAAAGCGTGCAGCTCGAAAATGTACTGAAACAAAAGTGAGGAATTCACGGCATTGTTACCCTTTAAGTGCGAGTTAACAAGCTTTAAATATAGCTTCAATACTTTCCCCATTTGAATTGAAAAGATATTTGATTGATTTAAAATCAATCTTTAACATAAATTAATGTAATTTAGAAACAATTTTTTTCAATAAATATTTAGTGTTCAAGTAAATTAAAATTTTTAATAGTATTAAATATCAAAATTAAAATTAAATTACAAAATAAGATGAAAAATTGTTTGACGAATAATGTTCATTTATTTAAATTTTTTTTCTAAATCTATTTTTAAATGTACCTTTTTTATATTTTTTATGTTTTGCATCTTCAGTGGCTTTTAATTAAAAAATGACTAATATTTCGGTAGTCTTGATAATGAAAATCGATTTCTATTTGTTATGCTATATTTTAGGATGTATCTTTGAAATATTTTTAATTCTTGAAATACTGAAATTTAAATAAAAATACGCGGATTATAAATATATTTTAATTAAACGTGAAATAGAGAATGTTCCTGTATAAATATTCAAATATTTAAAACATTAATCATACTTTTCGAAATATTCTGTGCAAGACATCGCATATCAGATTGCAAAGTACATATGTAATGTATTTGAACATTTCGCCTTCTTCGAACATTTGTTGAATCTGGAGAATCTTGAACGTCATGTCGCATATGCATTGTATTTTCTCTCTCTCTCTCTCTCTCTCTCTCTCTCTCTGTCTCATATGTACACAAACACATGCGCACATACATACACTCATTCACTGACTCACACACTCACTCACTCAAGTTGATCGGTGGAAACGGGCGAAACCCGGGAACCGGTTGCCCGTATTTCGGGCGGAATTCCAAATCGACGCGGCAATCCGCGGCATCTCGAGATCGACGGGGCCCGCTTTAGGTGCAATTGGCGTCACCGTGTACGCGTAACTTCGCCGACAAGTTCGCCGACATCCAGGTCACGTATGTACATAGGATATATAGAGAAGAGCGTTTCGCGCGCGACGGAACGAGACGTGGCGAGGGGCGGAGAGGGGGAGGAATAAGGGGATGATAAGGGCAGTCCGAGGAGAGGAGATTCGCGTACATCCCAGCCTCGTTATGCGAACTGGTACGTCGAACCGAACATGCCGGCTATTATTTGCGAGATCGATAACGGTTACCTACGGACAGACCGTGTTTAAGGGACGAACTGAGACAGAGAAAGAGGAAGAGGGAAGAGAAGAAAATTACAGTTCGTGCATACGAATCACGAAGACAATCGAAGAGCCGTGACTGTGTTCGCCTCTGTGCGTCCGAGGAGATCTCTTTTTCACGCTTCTTCTCTCGCAATACATTTTGCGAATGCGACGCAGCTCTTTATGCTGTGTTAATGACATTCGCCTTTTCTTAGCTTCTCTTTGACTTTTGCAGCTCTGCAGCGCTGCGAGGAAACGAGTTTTTGCGAAATTCGTGAAAGTTGTATATCCCGTATCAAAAACATATTTCGAGAAATGTTTTATTACTGGACATTTATTACTTTTTATCAAAGCGATATTTAGATTTCTAATGTTTTTATATTGAAATATTTATTATATTGAAATATTTATTATATTTCGTTATTTTTTGTTGTTAATGATTCACAAATTCTCTTCGCGTTGCCTCTTTTTCTGCTTCTTTTATTTTCTAGTCCTGGTTACCTTTATTCCTTCTCTACAAACACTAGTACGGGGCAAATCATAACAATTTCATCTCAACAACCATAAGAGTCATAACATTTTCATTTAAAACACTTCGTCGTTCAAGAATAGCGCAAACTGGGCTAGCTCGACGTCCTCACGACGTGAGAAAAATCGCACGTCGCTTGTTTACTTCTTTCCTTATTTTTCCTCCTATTTTCTTCCTTTTTTTTTTAGCAAACAGATGTTATCTCGATGCAATTATCGTACTAGGTAATACGATATTTGTTAACATGTTATATTACTTTCATTATTTTTTTAGTATTTACCTCGAATGGAAAGATTGTACCTCGATTATACCTGGGTTTTCATGCATTTTTGCTCGTGTTTTCTTTCTACTTTATGCTATTTGTATTTTTTTCATGATTGTGTCAAACAACATGTCGTGAATGTCGTTCGATATTTGTAATTTTTGCATGAATCTTGCTGAGAAAGTTTTCAATTTAAACTTGAAGCGTGTTAATCCATGTCGCGCGTTCATTAATTATGGGCGCGCGTAATATATTTTGTCGGCGTTTGTTCTTCTACATTATGTCGCACGTCGGTTGAACTTACTTGAAGTACTTAATTGATTTCCACGTCATTTTCTCCTAACGCTTGCTAGAGTTCTGGTCTGAATTATGACGCGGACTAACCACTGAACAGTTATATGGGATGTCGATACAAAGGACCTAGTATCGTTTTCATTTCATATATTGTTTTATTGTGCAACAATGCAATATGAGCGGTATGAAAAACTCTCTGTTGCGTTCCAATATTGCAAATTTCATAAATGGAATTTAATTCTATATAGGCTATAGAGAGAAATTGTAAATATAGGAATCGAGAACTCGAATCGGCCAATTTCGGTTATTTGATTGCTCCATTCTATAGATACATACAAAAATGTTATTTCTATGTTTATTTGTGACAATGAAAACACAACAATTTGACGTGGGGTACACATTTTACATCTATTACAGCGGAGAATTTTTCCGCAAAAATTCTATTGAGATAACAGTGACCTGAAATTAATTTGAAAATAAAAGTTTATTATCTTTATGCGCGTATAATCTCGAAAAAGCCCTTGACTTTTAGCTCCTAACAAGCTGTCACTTGATGTAAAACTAAATTAAAAATCCTTAAAAAAAAAATTTGCAAAAGAAATATCGACACAAATATGTGAATTTCTTGAAATATCTGAATTATTACCCGGTTACTCCAGATTGTCTATACATATCCTGTAGAACTTTATGTCCATATTTGAGTTAGAGTTTCGCATTCTGAAACACAGTGCCATTTCGTTAATCGGTCGGGACCAGTTAATTACAGTCTCAGTGCATTTCGGCGCGTCTTGATATGACGTAACACACGAACTCCTTTCGGGAGCTTAATTGATTTTACCTCTTCTCCCTCTCCCCCTTTTCGAATGCCTTGTGAGCGCTTTACGTATCGCTGAGCGGTCGGTACGCGCAAACTCCCGTTGCCACGCAAATAGCATAGACATGTAGCCATGCACGGGCATTATTAACCGGCGACCGGCGAATGCCTTTATGTATGCGCCATTGTCCCAAGCACTCTGATAGCTGCACCTTTGCGGATACTTGTCCCGCGTACTGTTAACCGACCGGGTATAGTCGCGATATCGGAGAAAAGCCTTGTCCTTCCCGCTGCCAGACCGTTCGACTGCTTTCTGTAGCTCTCTTCGGAGCTTTGCACAGGGGAGAAAAAGAGAGAGAGAGAATCGACCCTCGCAATCGAGGACGCCATGTGTATCGCCGCGATACCGACGATTCATTACTAACAGGAATATGTGGCGTCTAGTATATAAGGATTCCCTTTAAAAGCCCGATGACGTTGCGCCTCCGGGGACGCGAGTCGGATACAAGTGGCGATCAAATAGTGTTTCTCTCTCTCTTTCTCTCTCTCTCTCTCTCTCTCTGTGTCTTTGTGTACAGGTTTCGGTGGTTTAGATGCGAACCAAAGCGAGTCCAAATTCGAGTTTCCGTAAACTAGTCGGGAACAAAGGTGCACTTGTTGTTTCGAAAATTACTGAAAATTCGATATGCGTGAAATACAGATCGTTCGAATAATAATCGAGTTTATTTAGCTAAGTGCGTTGACGCGTTTAGAAGAACATGTGAAATCGACGGATCCGTTACGGTGCGATATACGAAAGTGTTATATATAGATTTTTCTTATATATTTTTTATTAAACTTCAGGTTTTATAGATAATCGAACTTTATTATATAATAGGAATTATTAATAATATAGGTAACAAATATGTTATTAATAATATAGGTAATGAATATGTAAAATATGTGGTCTCGTAATAAATGGTCGCGAGTTATTTAATGGAAACTGTTACGAATTTATGTTGCGTTTTTATATTGGCTTTAAAACCGATTGTTAGCCTGCGAATGAAATTTAGCTGACATAAATGAACTCCAAAATCGTACTCGGATTTGTGTCAGAATTTATTGAAACACATTGATGCACGTGATCAGTATCAATATGCATTCGCGTCCGGTCATTCACAAAATAACGATTCTCTTTTCCTACTCTCGGTTAATTATAGATTAATTGAGATTCTACTAAACCGCTTATCTTATTTACTTTGACACCCCGGGGAGAGGGAGGAGAGAATTGGTGTAATTAATATTCATACCAGTTCCTTCACGGATATACAAGTTGTTTTGCACGGCGTGCATCAAACTTTAATAACGTAACCTTTGATAAACTTAGCGATCGACTTCTCCTTTATGAAAACTTAAGATAGAGCTTAATTAGACGGAAGTTATTTAATATTAACAAAGGCGCAAATCAATAACGTAATTTTTTTATTGTCTTCAAGTTTTTTTTTATTTAAACTTGTTTTTATTATTAAAATATTTAAAATTAAATATATAAATTGTACCATATTAAATTCTTCATCAAAATATTGTATTTTGATTTTATTTGTATTTTATTTTGATTTTGATTGTATTTATACTAAAAAATTATCCTATTATTTATTTTTACCTTTTTCTTAATGTATACAAATTTTCTTTATTTAATAAAGAAAGCTTAAATAGTATACCGTCTAAAATTTTATCTCTCTCTGGAGTTAAAATCTGTTGTCTACAAGTTCATCGGAGAATGCATCGCTGAAGGTGTCATCCTTCGAGATATCTGACAACACACGCACATCGCTTTGTAATTGCAAACATCTTCGTCTGATAACTTCATTCCGATGATAAGTCGATGGTTTGTGCGTGCATGGGTATGCGATGCGTATGTACAAATGAGGGCGTATGGCCCTCGCGCGACCGTGGCTATTAACCGGTTTAGTAAATCGCGCCACCGGGTAATTATGTGCACGCGATATATACAGTGAGTGCATGAACGAGCACGAACGACACGGGCGGATCTTACAGTCCAACGCGACCAACTAGAACTGGGGCGATTAAACCTTTGTCCTATCAAGTCGCGTGCTTGTTTGAAACCGGATATTGACGAAACACAAATTCCAGCGCGTATAAATGCATAAAGGAGGTGACGCATTCAATGGCGTATTTTTCCCAGTTTTTTTTCTCAATTCGCTTCCAATTTTTTAATTTCAGGCTAAATTATTTTTTAGTTTTTTTTATTATTTTTTAATTAGGACCAAAGTAAAAAAGACAATATATATTGATTTTTAAAGGCTAATGACGTTTAATTGTAATTGACAATTAATTATCTCAATATTATTGAATTACATACATATTGAATTAATAATGTATTAAATTTGATTAAATATACATTTTTTTACATATGGACTTCACTTAGAAACTTCACATAGAAGCATAAATAAATTCAAACAGATATCCAAATAGAATTCTAGCTGCGCGATAACATTTTAGTGCCATTTACAAATTGTTATTCTAGATGCGTTCGCCAAATACAAAAGCTTATAAGATTCTTCGCCAAGAGAAATCGTATTACATTCGATATTAACGAAGACCGCGGTATCGCGTTCGCCGTCTAATGCAAGATACACTCCAATATCCAGGATCGTGAGATCTTATCGGCATTTTCATTATCCTTGCATTTAATGCGCCACCGCCTGCGGCTGGATATTTCACTCGTGTTATTTCCCAAGGCGCTGCTATTTTTATCCGGCTGCTCACGTTTTTTCTCCTTTCTTTCTGCCGCGAATACGCGAAGCCCCGGCACACGCTGCGTCGCGCATTCGCGATAGGCGCATCCGGTAGCTGCCAGCTGTGTGCCAAACAGCATTCTAAACATTGTGTGTTTCGAAAGTGTCAAATTAAAAGGTGCCATCGAAATTCTATCGTACTTGGTGCGGCGTTCCGTTCGGCTTCACCGGGATTTCCAGATTCCACGATCCTCTCGCTCTCTCTTGATCCCCGATATTGGTATCAGCGTATCAGTTTATGTAATGCGTCTTCCTTGAATCGCGGTATACAACTTTCGCGCAGCAATATGTGCGGCGACACGGTCGAGTTCTGCATACGAATGCATTTCGGGCGCGATTTTCTCGGGCGCTTCTCCCGCGTCGGAGGCGGCGGCGTCTTTCCGAGCGTTTCATCCGTCGCGATTGAGCGGAATTCAGCTGCGCGCCTTACACCGAGAAATTACATCTTGAGAACGGGCTCGACAGTCTCCCCCTCCCTCCCCCTCCCCGTCAAGCTCCATCACTCGCTGCGGCTGTCACTTATTGAAATTCAAGACACTCCTTCTGTGAAACGTATGCCACGATTCACGTATTGAATCACGTTGTAATTTCCAGACGGGAAAAATTTCAGAACGGGAAATTACACCCGCATGTAAGTTTGCCTCCTCCCTCACAAAACTTTGTCGTCACACGTCGAAATACTTATAAATTATATATTACAGTTGGATCGCGTGAAGATTATCGCCTTGTAAGAAGGAATTGCTATTTGATACATGCTAGAGAACCGTCAATAGCTCTTTCACATCAAACGTAACGTTAAGTTAGAAATATAATAACTTTTATAGGTATACAGCTATCGGCACACTTTCTACGAATCGTTCTATGTAATTAATGTTATGTGAAAACTATATTGCTGTTTCATTACGAAGCATGCTAACTCAATTTAATAATTTTCTAAATATATGTTGCCAAACTATATACAATGTTCCAAAAGAGAAGCATTTTTTCGAAAGTTTATAGAAATATTATACCCATACATAATATTAAGCAATACTATTTCTATGGAATTATGCAGGCAAGATTTATATCTTCAAATATAGCTCCTTAATGAAAATACTCTTCGCCGTCCATTGATAACATGCAGTTTCTTCTTCCTTCCCGCGTCCTCGGCGTCAATCGATATCTCGATCCTGTTGTTGTTTACGCGACGTACCTAAGGTTTCCGTCGCGACCAAACAAGATTTCCGTAGAACAACGAGGGAGCGAAGAGAACGCGGAAACCGGAAGTGTTACGCGATTGGCGCAGCATCCGGACGTATCCGCCTGCAAAGTTCGCCTTCGGAAGAATGCACGCTCGAAATCTCAAGCCGGCGGATGTAATTACATCCGGATTAACTCGATTACATCGGCATATGATGCACCTCGCGTGAACGAGTGCGCTGCCGCCGCGCACTTTCTAATTTCCGGCGCTTCTCATATCTCTCGGCGGCGCCGGCAAAGTGCCGATCTAGTTTTGGCCCCGTCGCTGTCTCTCCGCGCTGATCTCCGCAACGTCTCGGATATTGTTTTCGAACGGCGGGGTTCTTCGCGTCGCGCGATAGGCGGCGGAGATGGCATCTCGACGCCTTCCGTCGTTCTGTTATTATTCCCGGACGCGAATCGGAAAAACTTTTTCCCCCCGATAGACAGTTCCGTCTCGCGACGCGACCTTTTTACGCCAACCAATTTACTAACAAGCTCGCCACATTATCACGCATCTCCAGGATGTCGAATTAAATTCACCTAATGAGGTGTTGCGTTTTCCGTTCTCTGACGCGAGCAAGCACAAAGTATCGATACTCGATATCCTCGTTCGGCGGATACACGGCGAAACCGGTAGCATCGGATTCTATCTGATACTTTGTCGAAAAATTTCAACACATTTCATAGTATTTGACATATCAATAGGTTCTGCAGCACGATAACGAGCAAGATTTACGAACTTGAAGTTTCCTGTTTGAAATTATTTTTCTTTCAGAGAAAATAGAAAAATTGTTTTCTGTTTCCCAATTTTATGTGGGATTTCGTTAAAATGTAAATAGACCGAGTGTAAAAAGAAGTGCTACAATTCTCCGATTGTTAGATTTTTTACAATATTTCTACATGTTTTAATAAATATAAATGTGAATTGTAATATTTTTCAAGTTATTCTAATAGTTTTACAGGAAAAAATGTATTTTTAATTAACAGCGAAATCGATTTATATTCATTCATCTTTTCTAAACGCAGAATTTCTAATTCATATGTCCCGTGGTTAACAACGCAGCATATTTCAATAGTTTTCAACTTTTTCATTTTAATCATGCGATCGTTCTTGCAAATCCTCATTTAAAAAGATGGCTCAAGTTCGATCCGAAAGAAAGAATTTCTGCTTGAAACAAAGCATCGACATTCGGTATGCATAAAGTCGACGTAATCGGACGAAAGTCAGTACGTAAAGTATCCTCAAACGAAAAGTCAATACGTAATCGGATGAGGAAGTATCAGTTATCGTTACTCTCGAATATCATTCGAAAATTGCTATATCGGAGATATCCTTGCTAAAATATTCATCGTTCATCGGTCAGGGAACGTCTACGAAAGCTTCTCGCCTCATTGTTATGTAGGATAGCGACCGCCGGAGATCGAGAGGGCAAAAACAATGGACAGGGCGAGAAGTGGGTCAGAGGAAGCTTCTAGCCGGTTCGTGAAAAATTTATCGGCGGCTTTTGCCGAGCGTGGCGCGGCTCGTAAGAAACGTATTACATTGACCAGTAAAATGCAGAGATTGCTACCCGCTCGCGCAGCGGGTGGATCGCGGCGGAAAGAAAAATGCATATCGTTCTCGGATCCCTTTGATATCAGAAGTTAGTACGAAGGCGGGGAAGAGGGGGGGGGGATTTCGCGAAGCGAGCGGCTTGGAATATTTTAGGAGGCAGTTTATCCGCGGGGAAGATATTATCGTCCTGACGGGGTGGAAGTTATCGATGTAATATAAAGCGAGAGAAGTAGCGGGCGAGATGAGACCGGGACGAAGGGAGAGGGGAGGAAGAGAGAGTGTGAGAAAGGGGACGAAGGGAAGCGTGGGAGTAACGAAATATAAAAAATTTAAGATTTCACGTCGCGACGTCGGTCGCTGAAATTGCCCCCTTAAACCACCGGTCATTCCCGTCAGTGTCGAAACTTAACGTTTGTCCCGAGTGGGACCACGAGACTGGGCACTTTCGTGCATATCTCCCGACCCCGATCGGAACCGCTAACTTGGCTAAAATTGTACATCGCACTTTCTCGGAGCCTAGATGAACGTTGCTGTATCGATTGCGCTCGTTTATATTCCGAAAGAATAAAACTATGCACGATTATTTTAGAATTATTTTACAAACTCTCTTTATATGTAATTACAAAACCTATATATATTTAACATTTTATCGTACAAAAATAAAAAAAAAAATTGTAGCTCAATCGTTTCTTCGCGAAAGACGTCGAAATACCACGAGTCGAGATTTATTTTTGATACCGGTCGAACTTTATCGCACTTTCTGCGTTTTCTCTTCAATTTTTCTTATCCGCATTCGTACAACCGTGAGAGATATCAGGTCCTCCGCTCGTGAGTTCGTCGCTCCGGTAGGAAGCCGATGGCTTATTAATTCTTCGATCGTTGTACCGCCCGTACCGATAGGGATTCATACTTACGTTTCGCATTCCCGTCACGTCGCCCGCGCTCTTTTAAGCGGATGAATAAAAGAGAGACGGTAGAAATTGTGTCGAGCAGACAGCGCGGGCTGTCACACGGCGGAAAAAGCTTCGAATATCATGGCTATTTCCAACCTTACGCGCACGCACACATGCACGTCACTCCGGGACTTGGGAAGAAATCCAATGGCGTACGTGTCGTGACACGGTATTGGTTCCAGACGCGAATGTAAAACGCGGCCGACGCGTGCACGACACGGCGGTAGACAAACGCGGAGACAGCCGGGTATATGGCCGGTTACGCGAAGCGAGAAAATATAATCGAGACGTTCCTTTCGAACGAGAGTCATTCGTCTCCCCAAGCGGCAGCGGAGAAGAGAAGTCGATATCCGACGGGCGAATATCTTTGCTGCGGCGGCATAATGCACATCATTGCATTGCTTTGTATGCAGGACCGGTTTCAGACATTTCCAGAAATTGATTTCAGACTCCGCGTGTATTATACGAATAATTATGTAAAGCCATAAAATTAGAAAGTTTGAACAATGTAAATCCGATAGATATTAATTTAATAAGATTTAATTGAAAATATTGGTAAAACATATGTTAAAAATATTGGAATATATTAGTTTATTATATTACAATATTAATATCGAATTGATTATAATTTTAGCTTATTGTAAGTTTTAAATTACAGAAGCTCTCTCTCTCTCTCTCTCTCTTTCTCTCTTTTTTCTCCCTCTCTATAATCTAATTCAAAAGTTTCGAAATTTTTACTACAAGAACTCTTGCAGATCTTTAGCATGTGTCCCATGATCAAACTGGATTTGGATGCGTAAAATTAATAGCAAAGTATAGTGGACAGTTGATAAATATCTCATGTTAGTATATAACTAACAATAAGGCTTGATAATACGAGAAGAGAATTACATATAGAGGAAAGGAGAAAACCACATTGATAAGTTAGTCAGGATGGCTTGGAATGGAACCGCGAATCGCGTGTTTGGCTCACGTTCGTTTCTAAATTATACGCGCGTACCCCATAGCGTGGTCATGTCACCCGTTATTCGGGATCTAATTAAAATTTAATATCTCGTTGAAATTTAATTGCGTGATCAAAGCGCCATCGATCCCTACGATATAACCGTTCTCGCTGGAATACCGGATCGCGATTGTCGACACGGCGCGGCGCGTGGTTTGGTTCAGCGGTCGCGAACGATTTGTTAGTCTGAGCGTGCCATTGCATTCAGAACACAATGAATTATTTAAAGTCTTCTTGTGCAAATTGCTGATATCTTGTTAATCTAATTGCATTAGTCTATGATAAATTAATTACTAGTCAATGATCATTGAATTCATGTTTGTTTTCATAGCTCACAGAGCAATACATTAAAAATCGGAACATAATTCAATTAGATTATAATAAGATTATATTTTTTTAAATAATACTATCAGCTTAGAATATTATTTTATTAATATAGAATATTATTTTTTAGTAATTATACATCAAGTGGTTATAAAGCATCTATTAACTATAGTTAGTAGCTACGTTCAAATGATATACTCTTTCAATATATTCTTTTAAATTACTTTTTAATAATACATTTATATCTTATATTGAGTTTACATTATCTAAATTTTTTTTAAAGATGAATATATGGTATATATAATATTGCCGTTCCCTACGAAAGAATTAAATTAATACCAATTTAAAAAGTATCTAAAACTTCTATATTTTCTCATTAAATCTTGTTATTTCGATTCTGTGATATTAAGTGATAGAAGCTTAAAAGGCTAAATGCTATTTATAAAGGTAATATACTCAATAAGCAACTACACTTCTCTCGTACATTAACTTGAGAAAGTTGCTTTCTCCGGAAAGCCGATGACGTCTTGATTCAAATACATTGCAGCTCTCGTTCATTTCATTGTATTCGTAATAGTTTCATAATATGTGTCCTTTTTTGTAGACGTTTTTCCCGGAAACTCTTTGTAATAAAATCAATGTTTTATTCCGATATACCAATTACTCATGGTATTTCATTTGTAAATGATCGATATATGATAGCTACGGTTTTCGAGAATACAAAAACCGACTTATCTGATTGACCGAAAGTCAATCCTATTTTCGGCTATCACGATCAAATGGCTTCATTGACGTTCTCTCGATTTAATCGGATTCTGGATTTGATGTTATAGCGCTCTGCGGTCACTAACACCGTTTCACGTCAATAAATCGTCGTCATGACAACAACGTTTAACGTTCAATCAAAACTAGCAGCTAACATTTATTTGTTTAATGTTTGTTAATTTTAGTCAGATTTTTTTTGTCATTTTAAAATCTTTTACAGATTTTCAATAATCTAGTAAATTTTGAATTAAATAAAGAAAAGTGCCGTCTTTTTTAGCCTCATAATATTTTTGTGTAAATTTTATGTACTTTTTCCAACTCAGTAAACTCCGATTATTTATCGATCTTGAAACACATTTCTCCGTTTGAATTCATAAATTTTAAATTTTAATTTAAAAAATAGGTTTACACAATCATTATACATATAGAAACTAATAAAGCTTATATGTTTGCAAACCGACTTATAATGGATACATTTAAAAGATTTAATACAACTTAGAAAAATTAAAATCAAATATAAGAATAAATTTTTAATTGATTGTTTCAAGTTTTTATAAAAAAATTAGAAAATCACTGCATTTTGCTTTGAATTTTTTATTTACTTTGTACATTGTTTCGCGAGCATTGCTCCGTTCGAACAGTCCTTGACAACATCTTCAACTGCAAATTGCTGCAAGTTGCATATACAACATCACGCAATCTTGCGTCATCGTAGAAATCGAAGATCATTTCCAGTTCTGCTGATGAAGACCCGGAACTGTCCTCGAGATCTCGAGTGACAAATGCTATCGCCATCTCCCACGCCGAAAAATTCGACTGTCATTCCGTCGGGAATAAAAGAGGAGACGAGGGATACAGGGGCGGGAGGGGAAGGGGGTGACAAACGTAGAAATGCGATGAGTCAGTGCTGTAGAACTTGACGTATACGTTATTTTTCGCGGCACTTTCTGCCGAGCTAAGCGCCTCTCCTAACGCTCCATCCTGCCTTCCTCCGCCTTACGCCTGCGGGCCCCCTTTCCCCGCAGGTAAAGTTCGTCGTCCCGGAGCAGAATAATGGCATCCGGGGAAGAGAGAACGGGCTAAGATACGATGGATCGGATGTCGCGCGGTTGTGGAAACGGTGGAAGTCGAAAGAAGGATGGAAATGGGTTACGAGAGAGGTTACGCCGGCGGGCAAGAACGGGTGAACTTCGTTATATCGTCGGATACTGCTCGCTCGGTTGTCTTGTAGGCGGCGGCTCGCGAGCGAAAAACGGATCCACGAAGAATTTACGATCGAGTCATCATGACAGAGAACGCGAGACGGGAACGAGAGGTGGTCGATAGTTTCATGGAAATTGATATAGGTAACGTGCTTGTGCGCTACTCTCCTCTCTCTTTCTCTGTTAGTCTCCTTCTCCCCCTACCCCTCGTCTTCTTCTTACATACTTTGACGTAATGCCGCGATAACATATAAATGGGAAGGAGAAATGATAAAGAGAGCACGTACCGCGAGAGACTTCCTAGACACGTTTCACTCGAGCCTATTAGAGCATCGATCGAAAGGGGAGAAGCTTCTACTCGAGGTGGATTTCAATGAGACTTTTGAAATTACTTATATGAAATTAATTTTGTTTGAAAGACGCGAGATATCTCGCTAATTACATTATTATATTATATTGTTGACATTGTAGTTCATCAGTCTGTTAATCAAAATTGTAAGAGTAACTGGAAACCTCACAGTAACTGAATAATATGTAATTAGAGAAAAACGTTTTTAAAACAATTTTTATGTAGCAATAGATATTTATAATTAGAACCAATTGCATACTTTATGTTGAATGCTCTATAATTACATTCGAGAGAAAATTTTTCTTTTACTAATATTTTAATTAATATATGTTGTTACGTACAACATAATGCGAGCTAATTAGCAGAGGGTTGTTATTAGCAATTTGTAGTCAATTTTCCTTGCAAATATTGAGAGATACGAGCAACCCCAGTAGATCTGGTTTCGAGCATAGTCGAAATTATTTGTAGTTGCGCGGTCTGCGGCGATTTCAGACCGCTTAAAATGTGTTCCGGTCACGTGATTTTTGGCGTGGAGAACCACCGATTTCACAACATGAACATTAAGCTACTTTGCACGACGTGTCTGGTGATCGAACGTGACACTTCAAACCAAAAAGCTGCCATCGGAAATAGACATTCGAGTTGTTATGGACTTTGTGAAATATACCGCGAATTAATTCGGAATGTCCGATTACTGCCAATTTGCCGCTTTATATTGCACACAGTTGGTAAATTGAATTGACCCCAGATATTACGCAAACATTACTTGTGCTATGTAGGTGCGCAGTTCCAAATTCATAATCTCGATACATGCAATTTTAATACGAAATTGATTTCACCGCAACAAACTTTCTTTATGCATGTGTAAGATTCCATGCATTATAGATTTTGTAACATGATAATGTCATAAATTAACTCGGACTCCAGGTTAAATTAACCATTCGACTATTGTCTGTTTCCCGTTATTGTGTGCTTGCTGCTGGTTGATAAATGAAACCCGGCGATAGCAGTTGTTATATAAGGAAATAGCAATTAATATTTGCACGTTGCACGATGGAGCAATTTGAAATTCACACTCTCGATATTTTTACCGTTAAATTCGTCTTCTCTAACCGGAATATCCCTATCATTTGAGGACCCAGTGCGATGTTGCACGGCAATCCGAAGCCGGAAAGCCGGCATCGACAATGTGGATTTCAGGTATTACAGATTATGCAGTATGCCGTGGATTAATTTGGAATAGAGATAATAGCAATGCAATTGGTTAGCGAAGCCCTGTCGTACGATCGCGTGCGCGATTACCGTCGGATGTGCATGAGCTCAAACGAGGCGTCCGCAGCGACCCAGAAAATTCGCCAGTGTTGGAATGCATTGGGTTCGGGATTACGTGACGTTGGTGGTACATAATTTCATTACCATGCGTTCGGCTCTTTATATTTTAGGAGATTTTATTCGCAGCAGTTGCTGCTACAACAATCGCGCGGAACGAGCGGCCGGATTACCTCGCAATGTATATCGCGCCCGTGCAACATTTATCGCGGAAAATCCAGTGTTTTACAAAGTGTAATTGCTGACATTACGATTAATGCGGCAGCGACGGTGCGTCAATGTTATTATAATTATGTTCATTTGCGAATCGATCACGTATAACGCATTCGGGGACGCATCGTCGATCGCGATATACTTTTTGCGGTGCGTTGCATCCGCTCGCTTAATTATGCGCTGCGTTCCGCAATTCTTTTAATTAGCAAATTAAATTAATCGACGATTTTTTGTATTTAAAAATATGCAACACGAAACAATGCAACGGGTTTTTATGCAGAAGCACGTCCTCATCGTCGAAATCTGATTTCTCATTTATGCATAATAATTACAAAATTATTCTCTTGCATTCTCGTCCGATATGGACCATTGTTTTGCCATCTGATTTTTACACACGTTATTAAACATTTATTTTCTCGCTCGTTTTTTAAAAGAGATACGATTAAGCATGTATTTTTCAATACAATATTTTTAATGTTCTCGCTTTATCTTGCATTGCGTACAACGATCTAATGAAATTCTCTTGTAATTTTTCAGGTAAGACACAAGTTCTGGATAATCGGTGGCCGGCAGATTGAGAGCGCATTAAAGCGATTCACTGTATCGTAAGTAGGAAAATGTTAGCGGGCAACGCACGCGGGTTTTCACTTTCTACGTGGACATTTTTACCGGCGAGCCGGCAGGCAGGACGCACTCGGAGAAAGTGCAAATGTGCGGCGAGCAGCACGATACGCCGCGCCGTGCGCCTCCAAGCACGTCGATACGTTGAAGCTTGCTCGCGCATCGCGTTTTCACGTTGCAATGCTCCGCGCGCCCGCGCCCGCGCCCGCGTCTCGCGAGCTTGATAACGGACTAATGATAAGGATTGTGCGTTAATCACCTCGCTTAATCTCGCGGCTAACGATTCGCGTCGGCCTTTTCGCCAGCTGCGCGTTTCTTTCTCTATACATATCGCACGGGGAAGGGACGAACGAGCAGCCGGTCGTCGACGCGCGTTGTATCGCGATTCACTTTCGGATTCGCATATTTGCTTGCGCAGCTGTTGGCCGAGGAATCAGGGAAACTGCGCCGGTGAATGACCGGTTGACGAATATCCGTTAAATGACTTAACTTGTTTACCGAAAAATAATTTTATGTCATAAAAAATATTATATGCAGATATGAATCAGGCTTCTCGATTATAAAGTAAAGTAATTTTTAAAGTTTCAGTTTATTAACTTTATAAAGTAGGCCATTTAAAAAAAGAAGTGATTCAGAAAGAAGTGTTGTTAAAACTCACAAATAATTGCTTTAATTATATAACGAGTAATTTTTTTACACCATTATTTCACGCCATTATTTTGAAAAAACAAAATTTCAGGAGAAGATAACTCTGCTTGTAACAGGATTTTCATAATTTACTGCATAAAAGTTTAATTTGTTTTGATTACGTTTTTCTTGGATTTCGGAAATGTGAGTGTATCAATGAAACGTGTGTCGCAATTAAATTTCCACGCAAAGGATTTCGAGTCGCAGCCATTCATGGCAATCTCTCGTGGCCGGCATATACTTGTACATCAGATTCTGGCATCTCGTGGGGAATTAATGACTCCTTGCGTACGGGGCCGCTCGTTAATTTTCCTCAATCGCCGTAAGGCAACAAAGTGGCACTGATAGCGCGTCGTAATTAAGGGAGTTACTACGGCTACTTACCGTGTCGTTTTCACGGATATTTTTTTCCCCGTAGGAAAACTTACGGGCCGCGACGCAGCGGCGGGAGAAGGGGGAAATTTTTTTAATTATTCACGCTATGCGCGCTAATTCACCAGATACGTCGTGTTAAACGCTGACAGGATAATGTAAACGTTATCATTTATCTGCAATGTAGAGCGTAGAGAAGAACAATCTGTTTTCAACTACCAATAGTTATTCTTTTTCTCGGAGGAAAAAGTCTTAAAAGTTTTTTTATTTAAGATATGTAATCTTAAATGAAAGACTTTCAAGACTTTTTCCTCCGAGAAAAAAATAACTATTTAAGATATGTAATTTTAAATAAAAATGTACATAAATGTACAAGATAAAATATTAGGCAAAGAGGATCGAACCTGATCGTTTTGGTGCTTCTTTTATTTATTTAATTGATTATATGTCATTACGATTTTGATTTGTTTGATTTACAATCTTGTTAATTAATATCTTTTATTTTCATAATTCTAATGGGTATCTATTTAACTAACTAATGTTTCTTATATAATATACATTTCGTATTATACTGTATCTGATCAATATTATTTATATTGCACTGAAGAGAAGCTTTGCAAGTACTAGGCAGATCGCTTATCGTTACCGTTTATCTTCTCGATTAACTCTACGAGGGATTACGGCATATACCCAAAGACTCAAAGACGTCTTTAAAGCAACAAGGCGTCGCTCATTGATCTCCGTTATGGTTTATATTTGCCCGATTATCAATGAAATTCCAATTTCAAGAGCTCTAAAGTAATATAGACCGACTCGAGGGTACGCGCGAAATGTAGCGGAACTTCTATAGCGAATCATTTCGATCGATATCGTGTTTTGCGGAGTGACTCGTCGGTCAGGATAGTAATCTCTGACTCGTGAAATCCTCTGGGTGAAATCATCGATCCGATTAAGCGAAGACACATCGCGATAATATCTTGCGATGAGAGATATCATGATTTTGATATTAATATTTAACTGGCTATGCGTGATTTTTTTTCGTTTTAGTGCGATTTATGAATGAGAGATATTTTTCATCAATATGCACGTTAAAAAATATAATTACGATTTTGATACGTCTGCTTTAAACGATCGGATTTAACATATAATTCTATTTATAATTTTGTATACAATACGAAAGATAATCGAATAATGTAATTCGACTTTTTGAGAAATTATTCAAACATTAAATATATGTTGTAATTCAAGTGTATATATATATATATATAAAAGTTAAAATGCGTATTATATAAAATTATGGATACGATTCTATTCTAAAATCTGAATTATAGAATATCTGCCATCTATAATGAAACATGTGATACATTTATAACTTTTTAAAATATTTTGTTAATTGATTTTGATTTCTTTATTATCGTTTTAATTAATTTTGATTTTTTCATTATTGAATTTGTTATAATTTATTTTATTTTATCGTTATTTGTTCATTATTATTTTATTGTTAATTTTTTTCTTGTTAAAATGGTGGTTAATTATTCTTTGATTTATTATCTGAAACTAATGTGACGTAATAGAGGGTTAATGCTGTTCTCATTCTTAAGCAAATCGACGAAGTCGCGCATTGCGATCCTCGAAAAAGGAAACGTAGTTGCATTCTCGTTTGCACGATGCTCTTTTTGCTGGTCTGCTTTTCCGGCGTGTTAAAAAGTACCCGAAAGGGAGTTCGTGTACGTGTTTAAAAAGAAGCAGGTTAGTTCGCTGACACTCTAAATTACACGATGCTTTCTCACCGGCAAGTAAAGCGCATTAGTTATTAAGAGAATGTTATGTAATTCACGCAATGCAGTGTGTTATTACAATAATTTTCCGTAATGTTTTTGCATCTAGGAGAATTTTGATGAACTTCATTTAGTGAACGACATTCGGAGCCGGATCTTTTTTCTGGGTATTTGATCAATACTACATTATTAAATTGTTAACTGACAGGAGAATTTAGTTGGAAAAAAGAAAGTAACTATGTTCTACAGTTTCGAACGAAACTGAGATCATTTATTTTAATAAATCAGCTCTTCGTCGCACTCATGATGAAAAATATCGGTTTCCTCGAATTGAACGGCCCGGAACGTTTCCAATCCCCGCAATAATCACTGCAAAATTTAACATCCCAGAATGTACGAGGTTCTTGAATTAAAATCCGATGCGACGTGTTCGGACTCAATTGAGCGAATTACCTGGAAACGTTGATGAATTTTTTCTGAAATACGACCGATCGATAACAGCGAAACCTTGCGAAATTAATTGCCACCATCCGTCATTTTTTCAATAGTTTCGCGTGCATTCAAATGAAATGATAGACTACAGTGCATGGTGATCTAATAATCAGGAGATAATTATTTTTACTTTTAGAAGTTTAACTAATTGCTATATCTACATCAGTTTTTTTTTAATAATATACATATTTCGTTTTTTTTTAATCCCTTGCGGGGTTAAATTAAATTTTTTGAAATAGGAACATGTTTTAATTAAAGTTTTCGATAAAAATTGATTAGATAATTTTTTTACGTCGAATTAAATATACACCGCGTCAAAACCAGATTTTAAAAAGTCACTGTCTCACTTGAAATGCTGAAAATCGTGTCCATAAATATTTAAGAATATTAAATAAAAAAATCTGAAATAGAAATAAAAAATTAAATGCGATGATAATTTAATTTACTTTCTTGAAAATGTTATGTGCTGAGAAATTAATAACATAGATTAATATATCAAGTTTTTTTTAAAAAAGTAAGTCATTCTTGCACTGACTTTTCTATTAAGTAAAGGCGTAACATATTCCATTTCTCTCGATCGGTCGAATGTGTTTCAAAGTCATCGTGATCGCATCGCCGATCGTTCACCGAATCGTCGCGACCGTTTCGATTGCTTTTGCGCGAACGTGCACGGCCGCAAGATAAACGATTTGAAAAAACGAGAGCGAGCCGATGCGGCGGGTAGCTTTCAATTCTCTCTAAACTGCTGCAGAGCGCTGCTCATTTTAACGTTGCTCGTTCCATCACTCTTTTCACATAAATCCGCCTCTCAACAATCTCTTAGAGAATCTTTATCGATTGTCTTAATTATATCTAGGGACGTAAGAGAAAAATGGTAAACTGAAATTGTACTGCGTTCTAATTAATAGAATTTAATCAATCGAGTTTTATCGAATCAATAAAGTTTCTAATGATTGACAATCTGAGTAAAAAATTCATTTTATTTTTTAATGTGGAAATATTTTTCCAACTATTCTTTAATTTTTTTTAAGTTTATTTATATATTATGTATAATTATACTTATATCGATATAATAGCTTCGACATTATTATAGTATAGCGATTCTGATATAGTTAATATTTTTATTTACATATTCGAACAACTTATTGTATTTCTACAACATCGATAACAGTCTGTCTGCTTTTTGTGAAATTTTTTGATAATGGGATATTCTTTTTCAAAATATTCGCATATATATAGAGACATATACTTACACAGTATTCCCTTATATCGATTTTTCCGCTTGTCTATTCTCTTTGATCGCTCGTTACCTCAATCGAGTATCGTGAATCTGTAATCTTAATCGAGCCGATATTCATTCAATATGGAGAAAAAAGGCTCAGGGGAGGAGCTTTTATATGAAAACTGGGCTGACAGCGATTGGAACCAGATACGTTTTTCGTCGATCGTGGGCACGAAAATTGGAATTATATTTCCTCGTTCGAACAAAAAGCCCGATTGACAAAAAAAAAACCCGGAATCCCCTCGAAACCCCCCTCTCCAGATCGATGAATGGGGACCGTGCAGAGAGCGTATAGGAGCTGAGAGGAAGAGGGAATGTATACGGAACTTTGCGGAAGTTTGACGGAAGTGCATGAACGCGCCCCGAGAGTCAGGAAGTACATGTCGTTACTTTCACGTGGATCGAGTTACGGGCGGCAGGTCGTCGCCGGTAGCGTTCGAAAATTTCAGTCGTCCGGAGAGGCGCGTTTGCCTTGGATTCCTTCGCGTCCGGAATGCAGACGAGTCAACGAATGAAACAAACGCACGGACCAACGAACCAACGAATGAATAAACGAACGAATGAACAAATGAACGAACCAACGAACGAACCAAAGAATGAACGAACGAACGAATGAATGAACGAACGAACGAATGAATGAGGGAACGAAAGAACGAAGGAATGAACGAGCGAACAAACAAGCAAGGAACTCGCTCTCGTGCGCCGCGAAGACGGTGGTTCGTGTCGTAAGAATTTTAATCTCAGCATTTTTAAGATAAACGAGCTCCGAGACTCTCTCGTGTTCGATACAGATCACGCGTTCTTTGAGTCAAGTCTTTTGTACACGTGTATTATAAGCTACCGTTATATTAGCATACTGAGCCCGGAATATAAAATACCGTGGCTCGAATCGAAAAGTTGGTTCGCATAATATTTTGGATGAATAAATTACAGCGCATTCCACGTATGATCTAATCCGTCCGAATTTTCGAATTAGTCATTTTAGCATAAAACCACAAATTGATTTAATCATCGCTTGGTAAAGGAATATAGAATATATTTTATCGCGTTCTGTTCATAAAGCGATGTCCAATCTTATTGCAGTTAGATGGGATTGTTACATATATATATCACGTTTTATCGGCAATACGCGCTTTCGCGAATTTGGATCCGCTCGATACCGTCACGAGCGAGACTCGTTTTTTCCCCACAAAGTGGAGATTATTGGCGCCACCCACTTCCGTAAGCTCGTAATCCGAACGAGTTTCTCGTAAAACACGGTACGTCGCACGCGGAAGAGTTTCGCTGCTTGCTCGCTCAGAGATTTTTTGTCCCATTTTGTACGACGGTAAAACCGTCAATTATTTGTGCAATAACCATGCCATTGTAAGAGTTTATTAAAACAAAATATTAATGATTGCGCATTTAAAATTTAGCTGTCAAACTTTCCCAATAGTTTCTTTTTTTTTTTAGATTTACATCTTACGTTATTGTTATTTTACTTCTATTTCTTTATCTCACTTTGTATATGACAACAAAATATGACAGAGAGATTTTAGTGTCGATGATATCTTTTCTCCTGTTTTTCCTTTTCTGAGAATATGCATATGTCTCTGCGAGGCAAAATGCCGTTGATAAAACGCTGTGAATCTTGCACGCAGTCCCTTAACAACACTTTAATTTAGCTCGAGTAGAATAGACAGCAACGGAATATTAGTTGATTGGTACCAATACAAAGATAAAAGACGGATTACGGTATGAGAGGAAAAAAGGAGTCCTGAACGGGACTGCAAACTCTGTCTGTTAATTGGCACGTTACAATTCGTTAATGAGGCGAGCTAATGCATTGTTCGCTCGAGCGAATTGTTCGGCGTCAGTCTCAATACTCGACACGATCGTCTGGTTCGACCCTCTGCCAACCTCTTTGCATCGTCTCGGTTCGTGTCCGTCGTGTGAAGCGCGAGGTAAAAGAGATCCGTAGTAAATTTACGACAGTAAATTCGCGCGCGAGGGCAAAATAAAGCTCGGATTTAATTGAAATTTACTAACGGCGAAGGGGACAGATGTAGATCTTCTTGCAATCAACGCGCAGTGGCGTAATTGGAATGCGCTTATGCAGGGTTCATTGATAATTCCGGTTTTTCTTATAATTCCGTTTTATTAATATTAAACGTTGATATAACTCTACATTCATTTGATGAACTACTTTTTATAATTTTAATGCTTTATTGTATAGTTTAGATGAACGTTAAATAAATTACAAATTTCTTCAAAGTAATTTTGTTAATATCGGAATAAGCAAATTAATATACAATACATTTTAATAATCACGCTTAATATCAAACTGGAATTCTGATGTGAAGAATGTATTTTTTTCTAATTTTTTCTTCTATTGGAAAAAAGGAGAAAGATTTATAAACTTCTACGTTTTTATCTACTTTTATAGTAGCTACGCCTCTGTCGAACTATCGAGCTTTTCGTGACGCTTTCGTGGCATTCGCTGGATTTATACGACGTTTGCGGAACGGCAAGTCTGGTAGATTGACGTAAATGAGAACGAGAGGATTACTCAACAAACAAAGATTTATTATTTCCTTTCTTTCATTTTCTTTATGGTTATTCGTATTAATGAATTGCTTTTCTCCATCTCCTGACAATCCCATCTTTTTCTTTGAAATTTGAAAATTTATTAAATTCCACTCGTTACGTTATGTATACAATTTAATATTATTGTCTACTTATCTAAATGAAATTTAAATTTAATGCGTACCAGATTGATGCGAATTGATTAATTGGATGCTAATCCTTTTAACGTTTCATTTAAATTGCATTTGAAAGCCGTAGAAAGACAATACATTTTATCGGGGTCATGTTACATAGTTCAGAGAAAGCAGTATTTTTGCCTCGGACATTTATAATGCAAACTAGGTGTGCATTACAAATTCAACGTAGCAAATATAAAGTTATAGCTGTTTAAGCGACGAAATTCCGAATACACGCGAGTTCCGGACGCGGCTTCCACTTCGCGTTAAAACAAATTACGTTTGCATATTATTAAGCCCCGTTGCGGATTTAATGAATTGAGAAAATTAATGTAGCAAATAATACCGAATGTTATTTAATTAATGTTATTAATAAAGCTCGTAAATATTCGTGATGCAGCGACCCGCGCGCGGCACCGAATGCGCGCGCGTTTAATAAAGCAAAATAATTTCCAACTTCGGAGATATTTCGCGCGCGGCGGCGACCTTTCATCGAAGCGGAAGCGGATACGCGAATTAATATTGAAATGACGCGAGTGAATATCGTTATGCGCGCGTTTGCTGAATAAAACCAAAAACCGATACGCGCGCGCGCCGTTATGCTTATACGGTTAAACAAAATATCGTAATTAAATGAGAGTGAGGACCGATACGGTACGATGATTTTGCCGTAAGAGAATGTGAGTTAGCCAGCGGCTAACGACGTAGGTACATTGAGAGGACGGATGGAGGGAAATCATGCATGGAGCTGTGTGTACGCGTGATTCCGGAAGCGGGAGTCTGTGGGCGTCGGTATAAGTGTAATGAGCTCGGGCGAAATTCGCAATCGCGTTCGAATTCCGCCGTGTTTGTCGTGGTATCGTCGGCGGCGATCCGTGGAAAGAGGGGTCGAGAGAACGTAGGGCGAGAGCGCAGAGGGTGGCAGCGAGGGCTTCGATCCTCCGAGGTCGTAAATCATCGAATGCCGAGTTAGCTCGAAAAGTACTCGCCCACGCTCGTTTTATCCGGCGGAGAGCAGCGAGCGCGGTTGGGACGATTTTCGCGGTCGAAACGACGGGGGCGGTTATATCATACCGGCGCGATTGGCCGTACCCTTTTTTTCTCTCCCCCTGTCTCCTCCTCTCGCTGATATTTTATTAACTTTCGACCGAGATACCATGGGGGACCGGTCGTAAAACGATTCGCCGAGAATGGTGTGATCTGTCAAAAAAGTTCGATAGATCGGTATTTGGCGTTTTGTAAAATAATCACGCATACGAGGAACCTATCGAAATGCTCAATGTAGGAAGTTTTTTTTTTTATAGTGCGTCGTATTGATTTAATCAAAAATACAGCTAGCTCTGAATTGCTGATAAGCAAGATTATTTTGATAGATACATCATTTTTGCGATATTACCTTTAAAGTAAGTCGGTAAGTCTTTAATAATTCAAGAAGATTAGATTACACTTGTGTAAATTGTGTGTAAATTGCAAATAATCAAATCTAGTTGTAACAAGTACCGTTAAATACAAAATTCAAAAATACAAAAGTAATTTAACATGTTTTGATCAAGTTTGATTGAGCTAATGTGATATAATTTGATATTGATAAAACCGACATAATTTCAGGGTTGGACGGAAAAAACCAGTAAGTGGAAAAAATCATGGCAAATTCCGGTTTTTACCGTCCTGAACTTTATCCAATGGAATAATAAACTGGCAAAATCTGTAAAAATGACTAATATTCCGCCTAATGTATTTTTCAAATTACTCATGTTAACTCCACTAACAACTTCACCAATAATCAATAATCAGTAACCTAAGCAATAAATTCATAACTTTAATACAGCTGCCTGGAAAGATTTGTAGGGAGTATGAACGAATGAGCGGGCTGTCTAGCGCGTTTGTTTTTTGATGTTCAGATATTCTCGCGCAGAACTGTAGCTAGGATTATAAAGCACCTCGAGCTGCCTGTGAATTAAAATATCGACAGGAAGGTTTTCTATTTATTTAATTATTTTTAACAGAAAAGACCAATTTTTGCCGGTTTTTTCCGAAAAATACCGGTTTTTACCACTGGCATGGACTTTATTCAAAAAAGTGGAATTTTGCCAACCATGCATAATTGTGTACCCTAGTAAACAGAATTGAAATATTTTATTTATACCGAACACTGTTAAGATTTTCATTAAAATAAACAGGACGTCTGTCGTGATTATTTTTTTATCGATTTTTTTTGTAGCGCACGTTTCTCGTTGCTTGTTCTTTGTGATGTTTCCATCGTAAGATTGACGAACGCGCGGTAATTGCGTTCACATTTATGTAATTTTAGCGAGCGCACTCGACGAGCGGAAATATATACGCACGTTGCAATACGACTGTTTTACGATCGTGCATTTAGGCCGAAGCGTTTGCGTCAACGAATGCACTTTGGCGCGAAGGTGTGTTGTGTTCGACGATTCCTCTTGTTCTCTTTTCGCGTCTCGTTCTCGTTGCATCGCTACGTAGAGCAACGGGGAGATATACGCGAGGACTTAAAATTTATGTACGTGTACAGGGTGTTCTAGAATCGGGAGCAATGCCAGTTTAAACATAATATGCAGCATTTTCGGAGCTTAAACGATCAAAAAGTCGCAAGATTAAAAAATTTTAATCCTCCCCATCTTTCAAGTCAGAAAGACGTCCATTCATGGAGGTTCCTTATATTCATCTTAACTTTACAGCTTTTCGCGTTAGACGTGAGTAAAACCGAAACTAAAGTCCGGTTTAAGTTAATCCCATTGAGTATTAAACGAAAAATAAAGTTTTTTTTATCTCTTTTCTAATTATCCCTTTAAGTTTGGATTCGCCATTACTCCCTAATCTTCAATCAGTTCTGAGAATTTGGGAGACCATCGTTTAGTTGCCAAAGTGCCAGCGATCTCATCGCTTCTTCACTCCGTCGCCGGTATTTCTCATTAAAATACGCAACCGGCAGTGTCGTGACACCCTGTACGTAGGGCAATTTATTGTGCCGATGTGGGCATACGTATGTATCTGGCGCGGATACTGTACTTCGAGGTTTGACCGATGGCCGCGCGCGTCCCGACATATTCGCGGCGGGACACGTACGAATCGCCTCGTTTTGCGATTTATGCGATCACCGCGGGCCGTCACCGGCCGTTCGCATCAAGACGCGGAGAATGCTTTACGCGCGCGCACGTAACGCGCATCTCGCGCTAATGCACGGGCGATGTCACACTGTTCAATTTCACGCCCCATTCCACGCGTGGTCGTCTCTCGCAAGGAATTTTCGGCTGACATCGGTGACGTGTCGATTCGGTATTTGACGCTTTTTAAAAGGCATCGATATTTTTATTCGTTTGAACAATGTCAGCGTGAATTCCGATTTTTCGGCGAGAATTTTTTGGAAAATTTAAAGAGCAAATATCACGCAGAATAGTTATTTAGTTTATAAGAATATTAATTCATCACTCAAATTGATCGTGGACAAGAGATCAATAATTAATCCCTAATTGTTTTCTAAAAAACTATGGAATTGTTCGTTTTAAAAGGACATTTTACAGATAATTTTTAGAAGATTAGAAATTGTCAATTCCAAATATGACATTGCGTTATGATGATAAATTATCAAAATATCGAAAGAAAAATGGGGACTGTTTTGAAGGAATTGGTACGTGCAATTTGCTATTTTTTTTTAAACTCATATTTTGAAGGATTTCATCAATAGCTGTTTGGTTTTAAAAAAAAATTCATGTTTACGAAAAATTATACGATCCACTATGTTGGCAAAATTAAAAATTGACTACGTTTTGTATAAAATATGTTGTGAAAACGAGTTTACGCTTTGTACGTGATAACAGAGTCTAGTATTGTCTAATGAAATATGAACCAGCGATCCAGTTTCAGTTTATTTAATTTAGTATACATGTATAATGGATCACTATTGGTGAACTATTTGAATTATATATTATTAGACGAAGAGAGAAAAATCGACACTTTTTTAGTGGAAACTTAGAGGTTCTCATTTATTTTAAAAGGTTCTCTCTCTCTCTCTCTTTCTCATTTATTCTTATTAGAGAAATATCAATTTGAAACTGCAACTATAACACAAATATTTTAATATGACTGTTAGAATATGCAATAATTGACAAAGTAAATTCCAGTGACATTACATAATCACGCGGCAATGTGTACAATTTTGAAGGCTACATTAATCTCTATATTATACAGAGATCATAATATTAATGATTTATTGCATAGCATAATCCATTAATGGGCGCAGTGCATCGATTCCCATATCAAGCATTGTGTCTAAACATTCTTATTCATTAAATTTGAATAATATAATACGATTTAACTAGTTACATTGTGTTATACAACGTTAAATTTATGTTACTATATGTGTTATGTCTATAAAAAAATTTAGATATTATATTATTCAAAGTATTTAACGAAATAATATCAGTAACATTTGTTATTATAATTAATTACAAAATGTTATAATGTTTGATATAATTTTGTTAGCGTAAAAGAGCATGGTTTCATCAGTTTAATCGTCATTGCTCTTGTGCCACAGTCCAATTGTTTTCTTCGTAAACAAATCTTTTCTCATCTTGTAATTTTGAAAAAAACGGGATACTAGGTGAAAACGGCGAAAGGTTCCGATAACGTTAACGTTGCTCGGTAACGTCATTTGTATAAATACGTCGTCGTTATTTGCCCGACTAAGGTATTTCGTGCAAATTTTGGTCAAAAGTCTAACTCGATCGGAATTTTTCGTTACATTTCAGGCGCTTTTTTCGGCCATGCATTCCTCGTATTTGCACACGCCTGATTGTATCAAATATTTGATGGCGAGGCATTCCCACAGCAGCGCAGTCACAGAGTGATTTCTTTCGCATGGTGCTTGTTGGCGCGACTCGACACTACAACTTGTCGTATCGGGAGCGAAACACGGGAGATGCTAATTTATTGCATTTCATTTCACTTTTGTGGAGCACGCCGCGACGAAGACGGAACCGATGACGATCAATTGAATCGGTTAGAGCGGAAGGAAGGATACACATGACAAAATGATAGATTTAAGAAGAACAAAAAACCTATTTTATTATAAGCAATATGAATTTTTCAGTAGGTTTTCATGTCACTTTGCCCTGAAGAAGGGCCTCTCTAAATTTATTTCATAAAAGAAGAAAGATGAAAGATACGCCTATGTATATCTAGAGCAAATATCTATTATTAACTCAATTTCGGTCAAAGTGTCACATGTCCCCTTTCTCTTCTCACTGGTTTTATTATACTGATTGCGTTTTACTGTCAATTTCATAATTTTTGCATAAACCACTACCGCCAAATATACTATGCGCGGAAAATACATGACTGCGAGCATATGGAGTCGATATGTCAGCGGCAGGTAGTGTTTTTTAGAATTACTAAACAATGAGATATATATGTATATACATATATGTATATAGATATATACATATGTATACGTATGTATATGTTCGCATGCGCATCTGTCGGCTTTTCGGACGAGCGACGTATACCGTATTTTTTTTTCAACTATAAATTACGGCGTATTTTGTGCATGGCGATATCCGGGCGGTTCCGTTGCGAGGTATTTTTTAAATTAAATTTTTCGGTCGGTTTACTTTGCGATCGCAACGCAGCTTCGACACGCAGTTGGAAATGCACTGTCACGATGCACTATCGCATACGCGCGATCTAAACGTGAAATTTACAAAAAAAAAAAACTGCCCACCAGCGTTCTGCGGGCGCGATTATTCATTATGGAATAGCGAGAGACCAGAGTCACGCCAGTGTTTTTCAAAACAAAAAGTACTGTTGCTGAATAATTAATCTGCAATGATTCTCCAATGATAATTATCGTAATACCCGTTATTTGCTATTTATTTTAGTTAATAATTTTACGGCAGTTATTTTATATTTAAAAATTTATGCGAGATCTATTTATTTATTTTTCATATTTCAGATTTTATTTCTACATAGAATTTATAATTCTTTTACAAATGCAACCTTGTTAAATCTCTTTCTCTCAAAGTGCCAATATTATATTTTGCATAAGTCCGTAAACTTCTTAGTTTGAAACTTTGAATATTGCGTCTACACTTTTATCGTCCTGTCCACCCGATTTATTCCCGAGATACGCATTTCCGCGCGCGAGAGAAAAGTCCGACAGCCGAGTCCCAAGGTTTTATCCTCGTTCGCGATGAACACGAAGTTCGATCGAGCCTTGGCCGACGATTACGCGATATCTACGTAGATCGGAACTGCCACGTAGCAGCACGTCGACTGGCGTAATACGGAATGTGGAAGGATCGACATGTCCATCGCTTCGGCGTAGAAAGCCTCGGGACGTTAAAGAAAGTTACGACTCAACTCACTTCACTGACAGTTTAGTCGAGAGTTTTTCGGTGCGAAATCGATGTATCGTCGCGTACGTTTACAGTACGTTCGTCACGAAATTGGAAAAGGAAGCTCTCCGCGTGACTCACAAAAACCTATTCTGTTTAATTCATCACTCCATTAACGAGATGCGAACTTTTCGTCTATCCATTCGCGTTGATTAATTTAATACTTTATGACATGGGCGATATTAGATTTTTTCTACCTGAGTGCATGGCAATTAAAAAGAGACGGATAATGTAAATTAGAATGAAAATATCGCTTAAATTAGATAATTAGAAACAGTTTGAAATCTCAGCTCGATTCAATAATCGAATCAATAGATATTCTCTCGATTATGAAGATTTGCATAATGAATTTACAAACGAAGTACGTATTACGAGGCTTTTGACATATTCGTTGCTATAATTCGTATGTTAATAAGTCAGAGAATAAGCTCGCAAGCGCGGATTGCGCTCGCGTGTGATTTTCGTATGTCCAGGTAATTTCGCCGGGATGTTTTCGCAAAACGTATCACGGATTGGATGGACACGGATATTCTATCGAGGGGTGTCGCGATGCGAAAGGTTTTATTACGCGTTCATGGTTCGGCATGGTAATGCGCGGCGGTAATCTAGTTACGATTTTCGCAAGATAATCCGGGCTTGGCTCTAATTGAACGATATGCCCGTCATTATCGAGCGTCGAACCGTTGGAAGTAGTTCGATTGGACGCTTCTAAATTTTCATGAATGACGTACGATGACAGGACATAATTGAGTGGTCCGACTGATCAATCGGAAGAGCGATAGGACGCGGTAAATAGGGATACGTTCATAATACCGTAAGTATATATATATATTTACGATCATTAATTATTAAATAAACGCAATTTTTTTGTACTGACGATGCATAAGTCAATGTTATATTTAATAACTGAGATGTATAATTATAAAAAAAAATTTTTAATTTGATTATTACTGCTTCACTGAAAATGATTCAAAGAGATAAAATGTCCAATTTATAACGTATTTTATTAGTTATTAAAGATCGATATAAAGTTAACTTACGCACCATCAATCGCTTTGAACTCTCAAAATTCCTTTTTTTCTTGTTAATTGTTATTATCGAGTATTTGTTATTTATTTATTCAATTAGAAATTATTAGTAATTAAATCAAGTATCTTTGATATAGCCCCTTTTAAAATAAAATTAAATAACTTTGGAAAATAAAAATTTAAAAAAATTGACTTTTAGTGTTCCATTTTCAATATAAAACGGTACACAAATAAAATCACGCTTTCATCGCAATTAGGGTCTTTATCAAGAGACACGTTCTCGCTAGTTATTCCTTGATGAACTTGTGTGATCGATGATTCAAGATTGATGTAGTTTCTGACGAACTTCTTAATGGCGCTCGATGCTTCGATATGCGTCGGTATCTGGGCGTGACATCACTCATACCCAAAAGCGACATTCGAGCGATGACGTTGATGAAACTAATTACTCGTGCGGGCAAAATTTACGGAAACTGAGGCCGATGTTACCAAGTGCTTGTCCTCCTCGTATCGCGTCATCTTTTCGCTATTAGAATCTTTTTTTGTCCACGTTGTTGCCTTATCCGATGAAACTACTTTCTCGAGTATCATTGAAGCTGTACAACCCGCGTGATACTCATTCTAGTTTCTTTGTGTTTCAAGATTTTAGCCATATTGTTAATTTCCCTTCGTTTGTTTCGACCGTGTGCAAGTTGCGTTAATAACGACTCGAAAATAACTAATCTCATTACAAGTTTAACTAATGAAAGTATAGTAATGAAAAGAACATGGAAGTAACATATTAAACGGATATCGTTTTTATACGATTGTACTAAAGTGTAAGAAAGCTTTGCTAGCGTAATTACTCGTTGATAAAAGTAAACTCGCTTTTCTCTACTTTTTATACGTGTTAAGAAAGCGAATATTAATAGCCTCTTCTCAATGCATTTAGCAGCAAACAGCTTTTTAATAGTCGCTGTCAAAAAAATTCGATAGTTTAAAATGATTTTCTCTTTTATACTTTTTTCTATATATTTGAATTTTATTTATTGATTATAAATTAATAGATGTTTTTAGAGAAAATATTGAAATGATTAAAAAAGATTGTTTCTCTCTCTCTCTCTCTCTCTGTTTTACTTAATAAACTGAATTTTTATATTTAAAAAATGTTATAACAGTATAAGTACTGATTTGTAAATGATATATTCTTAATTACTTGTAGTTGATAAAATAATGAGATATCATGGGCAATATTGGTTTCTCAGAAGAAGTGATTCAATAATTATGCTGGGTATTCATTTATGAATCATCCCAATAGAATGTTACCATGACTAAATAAGTTTCCAAGGTGTAGAATCTTGAGAATTAATGTCGTGTTTTATATTGGAAAATTTTTGAAGAACTTTGCTGCATAATAAAATGATTATCAATAAAATTAATACTAGTCATTTGTCAGAATGTCAGTTTGATTTTCTTATAGCTTAGTGAGTGAAAAACAGCCGATAGAATTTACGTAAAATTTGTGAAATTAATTTAAAAGCGAAATGTTAATTAATATTACTTTTACGTCATGTATCATGGCATAAATATTGCTTTTATAATAATATTGCTTAAATAATATTGAAAATGTTGTACAAAGTTTATTTAATCACACATACCAAAGGGCAGTATTTTTAATTATTTCAATTTAATAAAGTTATTGATATTTTTTATTTAATTACATTTTTGATGTATTAGATTGTCGAGATATTATTTACTACCGTTTTATGTAAATAAATTGCATAAAATTTCATCTAAATAACTTACGGTCGTTGCAATGACTCAGTATTGCAACAATTGAATGGTTTCAATATGCTATTTTCAACAATTTCAAAATCAAATAAACCGATTTAATTAGTTCAATTTTCATTGAATAAATTGCCGTTTGACTTTTAAATTATTGATTAATCCTAATAGAACTGAAATTGATTGTCGAAATGTCCAACCTTTTGCGGTTTCAAACAATTTGCTGCGATTGTTATTTACAACATTTGATTGTTTTTCTTTACAATACCAATAAATATTTTATAAAATTCATTTTTTTCTAAAGTATAATGCTAGTTCTACATTCGGTATCAGATACATGAGTACATGTCGGTATCAGATTAGGAAAGTCTTTTTCGCGTTTCAGTCTTAATAACAATTGATTCACCCTGAAATTGACTCATCTAATTTTCCATTATCATGAAATTATGGGGCGATACACTTCGCACGCGACCAGGCAGGCACATTAAGCGGCATCTTTACCTTTTCAAGAAAAGTGTCATAAACCACCTACGTCCGGCGGCTCTTATCTCGTTCCCCCTTCGTTCTTACGATTCCCCAGTGCGTGCTTCCGATTCGTTAGCCTTAATGCGTTAGCTCTTTACGCTCCCGTTTTACCTACCCTAGCCGTTTATTTCTCCCCTTTTCGATTTTTTCTCGTTCGATTGTTCGTCCGCCGGTGCCATTCTCGCATTCGTAAATATTTCTTTCTTCTCCCATTACCTCATTTCACGAACGGCTGAGCAGATTCGAATGGTCGCGTTTCGAGAGCTGAAGCTAATAACTTTCACAAGTTCCAGCAAGAACATAAGTAAAAGACATTGGAGAAAATATATCTTTTATTTTCTAAAAAAAATCTTTTTTAGTCGATAATTCATTTCTTAATAGTTATTTTTAAACTATTAAATTAAATATTAGCTTATTTGACAAATACAACGATAGAAATGTAAAAGAGTATAACCTTTTAAAAATAAAAACCACTATATATTTTTATATTTCTGATCAACTCGCTTTTCCAAAGGATATTGCAAAATAAAATACAAGAAAAATAAATGTTTCACGAAATTATCCAATATAATTTTTAAAAGATTGACAAATATTTTTGAACAAAATTAGTATGCGAGTTCTAGTCCATTGACGATTTCTCTATAGATCTGCTTCTACGAGTATATTAATATTGCACGTAATTAGCAGTATTAATGAATGCAAAATGTTATCCTTTACATTTCTCTAATAATAGTGAATATAATGCTTATAATTGCGGTTTCGTTTCCGACGTACGTCTTCAGTCTATTTTTCCGCCGTCGTACGTCGCTTGGTACTTTACCATTGAACCCCTCGTTAATTTGCATGCGGTAATTAGACACGCGGAAGCTCGCGTGAAGGTGCGCCAGAATCGACCTTCTTTTTTCCGAACAAAAGTGTTTCGAGAGAGTGAGAAGGGGGTTCACTATCTGCGAAAAAATCGCAGAGAAGCTCTTTCGGTGTAGCAGTAATTGGACGCTTTTTATATAAAAGACTCTATACCATCTGCAGCAGGGCATTGTTAAAACTGATGCTCTGTACAAAGGACTATACTAAAAAATTGAACGTTAGTTTTAACAATGTTGGACTGCACAACAATTTGGCAGCTCCTATGTGTCTTGGAAATATTTATATAAAAAATAATCATGTACTTTGCAACGATCGAAAGTGCAATGATTTATCTATTTTTTTATATGCATATATGTATGTATGTATATATTAGTATTATTAAAATATTACAATAATTTTATTTACAGCTGAATGGATTGTTCTTAGATTAAAATATATCACTGTGCCATAAATAATTTCTATTGTGCAAGGTATTTTTTGTAGCATTCTTTTCTTTCGAGAGATAAAAAGAGGCAGAAAGCTTTGAAAGCCTATCTGTCAGCTTTGACATAGAATGTGTTCGTTTCCTTTTATGTAGTATTCTTTTCACGTAGGAATTTTCAATTTAACGGCTTTTATATAAAATATATCGAAAATTTTTTACCTAAAATTGCTTTTTAATATTATTTAGACATTGTTACATTATATATGAAAGAATAGAGAGTAATACGGCAAATTTACCATGATAATAATCGTTTAAGTAACAAAAATCTTTTTATATATTAAATAATATTTTAATCTTATGATACTGCAAATTTGGTGATACTTATAAATTCGCGTGAAAAAGACACTGTAATCTCAACTATTTTTTACAAAAAATAACTGCAATGGCGACTAAAGAAAAATTTATTACGAACTTACTTACACCGTAGGGAGAGTGCCTTTACTCTATATTTGTAGAAATGTGTGTTCGAAAACTTTTCTCTCTCGGAGTGTACTCATTTTTCAAGCCCGTATTGGCCACGCTACTATTTCCAGAAACAGAATATATTGCAACTAAACAATCTATTTCCTAAACACTCAAAAAAATGGGTTCAACATAAAAAGATTTTTTTATAGAGTAATATAAATAATACAAGTAGTTGTTCTTAGTAATTCCTTTAATATATTGTAACTTGGAAGTTTTAAATGCTTTAAAAGTAAAATTTAAGTGCTAAGTTCCTTTTAAAACTAATATTTATCGTACTAAATAACTTCTAAATACTGTAAACTACTGTTTAAAGTTCTTTTAAAGTAAGATTATAAATTTGGTTAAAGTTGTTAATAAACGAATCTTGTGAAAAGAAGGTGCTTGGCAAAATGGTAAAATAAAAGTCAATATTGAATTATTTCAGCGAGAGACAACTGTAATACCGTATTATTTTGCGCGATAGTTTTCTTCGTGCCACCTGCTTGTTTGCACTATTCTCGCCACGTGCTTGAAAGCGCGCGGGAAAACGATATCGCCCGTGGCTTTTCGTGCTGCAGGCTATACAAGTACACGATACAGTACGCGGGCATATGTGCATTTGCATCGCGTGGTGCTCGACCGCGTGCGACATGTATCCGCGATCGACCAACCGACGCCTCCGACAGTTGACGGATCCTTTCGTGACCGTGCGCCGTTGTCGTTCGGTTGCGATCGCAGAAGCAAATAGAAACAAGTTCCCGTTTATGCGATTCATATTATTCGCGCAATGTTGTGGTTCAAGCTATCATCTTTTCCTCAACCTGTACTTATTATTGATATTAATCTTGGTTCAAACAAATTTATTCTTTTTGATCAAAATACTTTTAAATACAATTTTTAATAAAATTAGAGCATATATGTAAAACATATCACCCAAAAATTAATACATCGATAAAGTTTTACATTATAATTTAATATATACCTATATGTAATGCAATTAAATATGTCAAAAAGAGTAGTAATACATTTCTAATATAATAAAAAGATTGTAAACTCTTATTTAATATTTAATATTGTTAGAGAACAAATTATGAATTTATGTGAACAAAATTTAAAAGAAACCTTTTTTTTAGATTTAGAACAGGATATAGAATTAGCACAAATTCGTGCAGTCAGAGTCAACTTGATTAACTGCAGATCAGACGTAAAATAATTCGAGATAGTTATATTAGCATATTTACGTGAACTATTTTTGATTGCTGCATCCGCGATATATCACCAAGTTTTACAGCCTGACATTTTATGCTTGTCACTATTAATGTTCTTGCGCATAACGAATCCCCGTCGAGCGCGTCTTACCGTTTTAAGCCGAAATTGCATTATTGTAGGATGACATTATCGTAATTGTTTCGCCAACTCGCGATGCTCGAAACAAGATGTATAGTTGTTGACGCCTCAAGCGCTTTCAAGAGCATTTAAGTCCGCGTTACTGTCTTAGCTTTAATAATTGATTTTCCGAAGCTCTGTGTGATATTAAGATTATACTCGAATCATCTCGATCTTCTTTACGTTTAACGTATATACATATATGATTATATCAGATGCTTTACGTTTCTTTATGCACATGCACGCGAGTGTGCGTGTGAAAAAAATAGACGGTAAATTTATTAAATTTGACGAAAAACGTATATTATATGCAAACGCGATTTGTCGACAAAAAGATTTCAGCCTTTCAACACTTAAGACATGCTCATTGATGTCGATAATTGTTCTTTCGTGGGTAATTATATTTGTATATTGTACGACACGTTAAATTTTCCGCTTGCGAAACCGGTCACCCATGCGACCATCGATTATTATTACAATTTCTGTAATATCCCGTTTTATTCACGGACGCGTACAAATTATTGTTCTCGAATAGTAATTAACGGCCGTACGACGGCAATAACGGATAGTAATTCTGGCGATAATTTGAATTGGATGTAACGTATTATAGCAAAATAATGATTTTATAGTCGCTCGCGCGATACGTCGGAGTGGCGGCGATTGTTTCCGATAATCACCGCTCGTAAATATCCGGCTACCTTTTAATGGCTCTGAATAAATTAAATGTTCGCCGACGATATCCTACTTCTCGACGATGATCACGTTCGAAACGTGCCGAAATATAATGACAAGTGTTATTGGGTGAACTAATTGTAATGGAAACAGGGGTTTATCAGGCACTCTTCTCTTTCCACCAGCATTAAGTAATACTGTTTGTATTTTTAAGTTACTCTTTTTTTTATAGCAAAGTAAATATCGTGACATTTAAGATAATGATCAACTTTTAACTAATTTCTTATACTTATATATATATATATATATATATATATATATATAA